>JANSJX010000445.1:0-26626 GCA_026168455.1 Theocolax elegans
ATATTTCATTTATATTAGTTTAACACATTGAATATAGTTATAATTAATAAAAGCCTTTGTAGTAAAAAAAGGGTTGTACGATCAAAAATATTTTATCCATCCAAGAATCTAATTCATCGATGATTAATTACCTTCAAAATGGTCCAAAGTTTGAGTGCGGCAGAGCATTTCAGACAAAGTTATGGTGTTTTTAGGCAAATTTCTTAAAAAAAGAGAGCGAATGCATTTTATGAAAAAACAAAGTAACCGTATACTTGCATTCAAACAACATGGCACTATTATTCTTCAATAATACTAAAATATACTATTTAATGTTACTTACTGATAAAGCGACGTACACATCTTTAACCCATAATATCAATTGAAAGAAACAGATGCCTGGGGTAAATGGTTGATCAACGCGACTGTAGTCATAAAAAAGGAAAATTGACTCCTTTCGTTCAAATTTTTCATTTTTCCTTAGTACAAAACTTTTCACTCGTTTATTTACTAAATATTAATATAAGTTTGTTTCTATATATAGATAATAATAAATAATCATTTACAATGATTTAAAATAATATTTTGATACATATCTTAATTTTGAAATTATACAGGGTGATCCAGAAACATAGGTAACATATATATATATTCCGATTCAGAAAATTAATTCGAGTATAACCCCGTCGGAATTTTTAAAAAATATTAATTAGGCGAGGCGTAATTAATTTTTGAAATGGGCCAATCAGAGGCCGGATTAGGGAAGAAAGGTGAGCGGCGTTTGCCGCGCGAGACTAATGCAACAGGTCAACGAGCGAAGCGGCCGAGGCGCCTGAACATAGCTAATGCGTATAGCAGAAGCGAAGATCGCGAAAGCGAATGAATCGCAAAATATATTTTACGAGATTGATTGTATGAATAAAATGTACAATCAAGGAAATGATTTTTATTTAAGTTTGAATTAGACCGCAGACTAATAAATTCATTACTACTATTATAATTTACTTACTAAATCTATAATACGCGTGCGTTATAAATATGAGATTATTACAGTTTTAATCTCATCGTATTTACATTAATTTATTGAAACCTTTATGACGAATTTTAAGACAATAAAATTTTGAATTGAATTAAGTTTTGTGTACAATATAGCCAATAAATACGTTTACCATAAAGATATATCGCTACATATTGGAAATATATTAATTAATTTTGCAAGTATATTGGCAATAATATTGATAGGTAAATAATTCATAGTCCGTGTAAAATGAAATTTAGCTCAAGCCTCAATTCTCCGTTTAAAAACATAATGCTACCGCGAGCGCTCTCCGATGTTCGCGCACATCAAATTTTGTGCTCGCGGAGTAAGCCCGCCGCGGGCGCTCTCCGACGTTCGCGCTCATCAAATTTTGTACTCGCGGAGTAAGCCCGTCACGGACGCTCTCCGACGTCCGCACTGCAAGAGCAAACGTGCTCGAAAAAGTTACTTCGTTAAAATTACAATTCATTGTGTTTTAGACCTAATAAATATTTTGGAAAACTCGTTCCAAATGTTTAGCATATTAATAGCAATAGTCTGGCTGTTGAATTGAATTGAGTGTTCAATATACAAAATGCCAATGAATAACTTCCATAAATTCGCAATATATTGGTAATATATTAGCAATAATATTGCTAGTAAGTTATTTCCGAGTCCGTGTAAAATAAAATCTAGCTGAACCCTCGATGAAGTTTTATAATAGTCTGGGAATTATCTAGCTGTAGTATATCTATAATATGTTTACGTTTACCAAATATTTTTAAACTGATTTTTTATAATATATTAGTATATGCTGAACAAATCGATATCATTAAAATTAATTGGATCATATCTTTACTAAAAATCGGTATTATGAGAAATCGTGGATTTATGTCACGCATCTTAGTAATTATTCGGATGACCAAAGACAGACGTTCATTCACGTTTTCATCCACTTGAGGTAATAAAAGATCATCGATTCGTCGGTAGTATTGACAATTTGGAAGACACGAAACATATTGGCGATATATTGATAATACTTTGGCAATATGTTGGGTTGGCAACATATTGGCAACATATTGGCACTATATTGGGCAACATTTTGGCAACATATTGGCAACATATTGGCAACATATTGGCAATATTGGCAATATATTGACAATACTTTGGCAACATATTGGGCAATATATTGATAATACAAATAATAAATACCCGCGAAAAAAAATTAAAGTTTATATGAACTTTATATAAACTTTAGGTTTGAGATTAGAAATTCTAACCCAGAAGGATAAATTCTAGACATAATTAGCAACGAATGTTATATATATGTTTTAGTAAAAGTTGATAGATTTAGAGTTAAATAGCGGTAAACCCAGCTGGAGTTGAAAAAAACTAGACAAAATTCACTTTTTGAGGTTAGAATAACTTTTGAGCAAATAGATTCCAGTACCTAAAAATTTTTTTCTGTATTCTGAAAGACATTTGCAATGTGTACCCAAAATTTGGTGCATTTTAAAATTTTGATCGGACCACTTCACGTGGAATACCCCATTATATACATTGTAACAGTTTGGTTGTCGCACGGATGTTTATTTTAATATCGCGGCTGCTCAGCGGTACGGTTAAACTTACCGTATTTAAATAAACGTATTTTTTCCCGCGTTGCGGCGGCGGTTACCTGTCCGCTCTACCAAATCTGTTAAGTGTTAGTCTGAAACCGAATTACTGTTTCAGATAACAACCAGGTAAAATTCAAATCTGAAATTGACCGCGAAACAGGGATATCGCGTCGAGCACTTGTTAACCAGAAATATACGAGCTTTTGGGATTACGGAAGGAATCGTACGTGGTTAAATTCAATTAATCAAACACCGGATTGAATTCTAATAATAATATGAATTTATTGAAATAAATTAATAAAGATAATAATAAACTAAATCTGATTGTCGCCGAGGTCTACGCTTTGAATTACAAGTCGATAAACGGCCGACTTGTAGAGAGAGGGGGAAAACTATCGCAAACTAAAATAATATATCCAGTCAACGGGACTGGTATAAAGCAACACGATTATTTATTAAGTGCGAATAAAAACACGATCGCGTGAAGTGGTACCACTTACTTTGTACGTTGCTGTAGTCGTTGGTAAACAACGACCAGCCGATCGGTTGCTTTCTCTCTCTCTCTCTCCACTGCGGTGTAAGACGGTATATCTGCTCGTCCGTGCACCGAGATTGTGTGGCTGCACTCACTGCAAATGCAGGATCGGCCTACAGTCGGAACGCACACACAAATCGCACGGCAAATCACAGCACGGCGAAGCTAAACACGGAACGCGGGGAGATGACACCTGTCGCGTAACAAGGCGGCTATCTCTCTTCTCGCAGCGCGCGCGAATCTCGCCCTCACCTTTCTAATAGATGCGTGCGCGAAGTCAATCCCGCCCGTGTAGCCGCGACGAACCGAGCCGAGCCGAATCTCGCCGGCTCGAACCGATGCGAACTATGATACTGTTCGCTCGTGTTGCTCGAATTCGTCAAATGGTAAGGTAAACAGTACCTTACCGTTACAATATAGTAGCATGTATAATTATATTATATTCTATATTTATATTATTTTTATATAATAAATTTTTATATAATAATAATATTAGAAATACATATTAACAGTATATGTATGTATTTCTTTTATCATTTAAAATAAGGATTTGATTAACGATTAAAAACGTATATATACTATTTTATAGTAAATAATAGTGTAATACTAGGTTATAAAGTCATATAATGTTGATATCAACATACCCAAAGAAAAATTTTGAAAATCTGCTTCAACTGACATCAGTAAGAATACATCGCTTAGAAAACTGGTGAAATAGATACATTGTGGTTTTTAAATTTCTTTTTTCAGGTTATGTCTTCAAAACTAAGGAAATAGACAACACTTTTCAGTGACGGATTCGAATTTTTTGGAATATATCTCCGTTTTTCTAAGCGATGTATTCTTACTGATGTCAGTTAAGTTACTGATGTCGTTGGCCAACCCCATATCAAGTTTAGCCAAACCTAAAGTTTATATAAAGTTCATATAAACTTTAATTTTTTTTCGCGAGTATTTATTATTTGTATTATCAATATATTGCCAATATGTTGCCAAAGTATTGTCAATATATTGCCAATATATTGCCAATATGTTGCCAATATGTTGCCAATATGTTGCCAAAATGTTGCCAATATATTGCCAATATGTTGCCAATATGTTGCCAACATATTGCCAAAGTATTATCAATATATCGCCAATATGTTTCGTGTCTTCCAAATTGTCAATACTACCGACGAATCGATGATCTTTTATTACCTCAAGTGGATGAAAACGTGAATGAACGTCTGTCTTTGGTCATCCGAATAATTACTAAGATGCGTGACATAAATCCACGATTTCTCATAATACCGATTTTTAGTAAAGATATGATCCAATTAATTTTAATGATATCGATTTGTTCAGCATATACTAATATATTATAAAAAATCAGTTTAAAAATATTTGGTAAACGTAAACATATTATAGATATACTACAGCTAGATAATTCCCAGACTATTATAAAACTTCATCGAGGGTTCAGCTAGATTTTATTTTACACGGACTCGGAAATAACTTACTAGCAATATTATTGCTAATATATTACCAATATATTGCGAATTTATGGAAGTTATTCATTGGCATTTTGTATATTGAACACTCAATTCAATTCAACAGCCAGACTATTGCTATTAATATGCTAAACATTTGGAACGAGTTTTCCAAAATATTTATTAGGTCTAAAACACAATGAATTGTAATTTTAACGAAGTAACTTTTTTCGAGCACGTTTGCTCTTGCAGTGCGGACGTCGGAGAGCGTCCGTGACGGGCTTACTCCGCGAGTACAAAATTTGATGAGCGCGAACGTCGGAGAGCGCCCGCGGCGGGCTTACTCCGCGAGCACAAAATTTGATGTGCGCGAACATCGGAGAGCGCTCGCGGTAGCATTATGTTTTTTAAACGGAGAATTGAGGCTTGAGCTAAATTTCATTTTACACGGACTATGAATTATTTACCTATCAATATTATTGCCAATATACTTGCAAAATTAATTAATATATTTCCAATATGTAGCGATATATCTTTATGGTAAACGTATTTATTGGCTATATTGTACACAAAACTTAATTCAATTCAAAATTTTATTGTCTTAAAATTCGTCATAAAGGTTTCAATAAATTAATGTAAATACGATGAGATTAAAAACTGTAATAATCTCATATTTATAACGCACGCGTATTATAGATTTAGTAAGTAAATTAATAATAGTAGTAATGAATTTATTAGTCTGCGGTCTAATTCAAACTTAAATAAAAATCATTTCCTTGATTGTACATTTTATTCATACAATCAATCTCGTAAAATATATTTTGCGATTCATTCGCTTTCGCGATCTTCGCTTCTGCTATACGCATTAGCTATGTTCAGGCGCCTCGGCCGCTTCGCTCGTTGACCTGTTGCATTAGTCTCGCGCGGCAACGCCGCTCACCTTTCTTCCCTAATCCGGCCTCTGATTGGCCCATTTCAAAAATTAATTACGCCTCGCCTAATTAATATTTTTTAAAAATTCCGACGGGGTTATACTCGAATTAATTTTCTGAATCGGAATATATATATATGTTACCTATGTTTCTGGATCACCCTGTATAAATAATTATAGTAATCTTTTTCTTTTTAATTATTTAACAATTATAAATTTTATATTCTAAGATTTTCTATATTTTTCTTGTATCTACATAGATAATATTTTACATTGTTTTAATATATAGAAATGTTTGTACTCTATTAAAATATATGTTTATATTACGTATTGTAAATAATATATAAGCATGTAGTTATTTTACATCAAGTTTTTAATTAATAGTGATTTTTACTTTAATGTCTAGAATATAGAATATTTAATTGTACAATTATGAATGTTATATATAAATATACATATACATAATTAGATAAAATTGATTATATATTATAAACAAATATGGTTATATATGTATGCTTATATATATATATTTGTATTTTAATCAAACATTGTATATAATATTTAAGTTAGATTAATATTTCTTACTTAGATTAATTTAAGTTTAATAATCAAGTTAATATCTTATAAAAAGGCGTTTATATAAATGTATGGGGTATTACACGTGAAGTGGTCCGATCAAAATTTTAAAATGCACCAAATTTTGGGTACACATTGCAAATGTCTTTCAGAATACAGAAAAAAAATTTTAGGTTCTGGAATCTATTTGCTCAAAAGTTATTCTAACCTCAAAAAGTGAATTTTTTCTAGTTTTTTTCAACACCAGCTGGGTTTACCGCTATTTAACTCAAAATCTATCAACTTTTACTATAAAACATTATATATAACATTCGTTGCTAATTATGTCTAGAATTTATCCTTCTGGGTTAGAATTTCTAATCTCAAGGTTAATGTTACATAAACTACATATCAATATTCAACTTGAAAAAATTCTAACTTCGCCACAATTGATTTTTTTATCCAAAAGTCCAAAAGAAAGCTTGGAGCAATACCTTTCAAATGATCTGAAGCATTTTTGGGGCCTTCAATTCTGTAAAAAGTTATGATAATTTAAAGAAAGACATAAAATTCACAAAAATTAACATGATAATTCCCATTTAAAATTTTTAAAAAATTTCGGGTTTCTTTAAATTATCATAACTTTTTACAGAATTGAAGGCCCCAAAAATGCTACAGACCATTTGAAAGGTATTGCTTCAAGCTTTTTTTTGGACTTTTGGATAAAAAAATCAATTGTGGTGCACTTGCACTTTTTTCAAGTTGAATATTGACATGTAGTTTATCTAACATTAACCTTGAGATTAGAAATTCTAACCCAGAAGGATAAATTCTAGACATAATTAGCAACGAATGTTATATATAATGTTTTATAGTAAAAGTTGATAGATTTAGAGTTAAATAGCGGTAAACCCAGCTGGAGTTGAAAAAAACTAGACAAAATTCACTTTTTGAGGTTAGAATAACTTTTGAGCAAATAGATTCCAGTACCTAAAAATTTTTTTCTGTATTCTGAAAGACATTTGCAATGTGTACCCAAAATTTGGTGCATTTTAAAATTTTGATCGGACCACTTCACGTGGAATACCCCATATATATACATTGTAACAGTTTGGTTGTCGCACGGATGTTTATTTTAATATCGCGGCTGCTCAGCGGTACGGTTAAACTTACCGTATTTAAATAAACGTATTTTTTCCCGCGTTGCGGCGGCGGTTACCTGTCCGCTCTACCAAATCTGTTAAGTGTTAGTCTGAAACCGAATTACTGTTTCAGATAACAACCAGGTAAAATTCAAATCTGAAATTGACCGCGAAACAGGGATATCGCGTCGAGCACTTGTTAACCAGAAATATACGAGCTTTTGGGATTACGGAAGGAATCGTACGTGGTTAAATTCAATTAATCAAACACCGGATTGAATTCTAATAATAATATGAATTTATTGAAATAAATTAATAAAGATAAATAATAAACTAAATCTGATTGTCGCCGAGGTCTACGCTTTGAATTACAAGTCGATAAACGGCCGACTTGTAGAGAGAGGGGGAAAACTATCGCAAACTAAAATAATATATCCAGTCAACGGGACTGGTATAAAGCAACACGATTATTTATTAAGTGCGAATAAAAACACGATCGCGTGAAGTGGTACCACTTACTTTGTACGTTGCTGTAGTCGTTGGTAAACAACGACCAGCCGATCGGTTGCTTTCTCTCTCTCTCTCTCACTGCGGTGTAAGACGGTATATCTGCTCGTCCGTGCACCGAGATTGTGTGGCTGCACTCACTGCAAATGCAGGATCGGCCTACAGTCGGAACGCACACACAAATCGCACGGCAAATCACAGCACGGCGAAGCTAAACACGGAACGCGGGGAGATGACACCTGTCGCGTAACAAGGCGGCTATCTCTCTTCTCGCAGCGCGCGCGAATCTCGCCCTCACCTTTCTAATAAGATGCGTGCGCGAAGTCAATCCCGCCCGTGTAGCCGCGACGAACCGAGCCGAGCCGAATCTCGCCGGCTCGAACCGATGCGAACTATGATACTGTTCGCTCGTGTTGCTCGAATTCGTCAAATGGTAAGGTAAACAGTACCTTACCGTTACAATATAGTAGCATGTATAATTATATTATATTCTATATTTATATTATTTTTATATAATAAATTTTTATATAATAATAATATTAGAAATACATATTAACAGTATATGTATGTATTTCTTTTATCATTTAAAATAAGGATTTGATTAACGATTAAAAACGTATATATACTATTTTATAGTAAATAATAGTGTAATACTTAAGTTAAATTTAAACATCATATTGAATAATTTAATTTTATAAAAAAACATGAAAAATATGTAAGAATCAGATGTTTTGGGAAAAGAAGTTTGAGAGCAAACCCCCACCCTCATCCCCCGAATTTTCCGGAGGTCCAAGAGTATAAAAACGAAGGACCAAAAGCACGCAGCATCATAATCATACTCAAACACACTCTTGAAAACACTCTCAACTCACTTTTTCTCCCAAACGTCTATATAAACACTCAATTCCAAAATAAATTCACATCCTACACCCTAAAAGAAGTTGTTTTTTTATTTTTAAAAAAGTAAGTACACATACAAAAAATTAAGGAATTACGCGAACAAATATATATAAAACTAACTTGAAAGTATTCATTGTTCATAAATGTAGTTGTTAAGCGAGGAGTGAAAGGTACAGCTTAATCATTATTGAGGACCGAAAAGTACAAATATAACTACTTTCATGAAAATAAGTAATTATATTGGTAAAAAGTTAACATATATATGTATGTGTGTATGAATATATTCATAATTAGTGATTGTCAAGCGAGGACCGAAAGGTACAGCTTGATTATTATTGAGGACCGAAAGGTACAAATAAGAACCACTAATTATGAAAACTAACAACTAACCGAGATCAACCGAGGACCTTTGGTACAGGTTGATATAGAAAAATTTATTAATATTTTAACTAACCGAATTTTCATTAGTAATTTTTTATATAATATACCCTTTTATTTCTTATTAAATTTGACCTGTCCCTAGTTCTAACATTAATTTGTTGGCTAAAAAGCGGAATTAAATACTTAGTTACCCTTAGACGTAACACTAGTCACTTCTATATACATACAAGTTTGAAATTTTTATTTAAAAAATATGTAAAATAAATGCTTCTAAATTAATAATTTTTGAAAAATTTTTCAAATGTAATTCATATTTTATATTGCCACTGTTTAAATTCGAATTTTCTTTTGCCATTATTGTTTATAATAAAATTATCTTAAAAATGCAATAATTAATGTATGTAATTTTTAACATATTGTATATCATATGGATATTTGGAATAGAGTATGTTATTATACTTGATTACTATTTATTTTATCTTCAAACAATTTTGTATCTGTATTTAAAGCATTACATTGAATTTTAGATCCGTTATTATTATTGAGTACACATTTAAAAATTTTATGAGTTTTATCAAGACCACTCTGTAGCACAGAGAATTTCTGATTATTATATCTATGTATATTGTAAAAAAATTTGCCAGCCAACGCTGCCGCTGCCGCTGTTTCAGACATTTTCTATGAGGTAGGGTGGTCTTTTTCTGTGATATGCGTGTTGTATATTTATACACACACACACACACACACACACACACACATACATATATATATATATAATATATGTAGGGTGGAGGGTACAGTAAAAAGATTTTATTTTTAAATTTTCGTACACTTTCATACATTTCCATGCATTTTTACACAATTTCGTGTATCTGACAATATACAATTAGACCTCAGCTGGAGTAATAACGCAATTTTCATAATACGGCGCATAATCATGGTGGAGGGTCAAGTGGAGGGTGTAGTGGAATTTATCTATGAATAATGTAAATAATTTTTATTTTTTATAAATTAGAAAACATTTACAAAATATTGTGTACATTTAGATGGATGATAGTTATCATAATAGCAAGAAAAGCAGAAGGAATCCCTACACCAAGAAAATTTTGCAAATCATAATTTAGCACAACTACAAGTTTTCTTTACATTTTTTGGGAAGCATACTTCTAATACATTTAAGAAGACATCTCTCTCGAGGATTAATTTGGCAGGATACCATGAATATTGTATCAATGGGTGAAATACAGGAGCAGAGTGTTGTTGATATATGAGATCATGGATTTTTATAGCATCATCTCTTGTGTTAAGTTACCGATGACTTTCCAACACATACATACAACTTTGTAATTTTTTAATAAATAATTTAATTCATATAATTCTGGTTTCCCTTGGCCACCCCATGAATCCAGAACCAAAGTAAAATTGTTATCTTGTACATATGGTTTAACCTTTAGACTGCCGGAAAATCAATATTTTGACGCACCCCCTGATCGACACTTTATGCATGATCAATCATTGATATAAGATACATTATATACCAGTTTTCTGAGGGCAATATGCTCTTTCAAATCCCGGCAGTCTAAAGGTTAAGAATCTCAATTAAATAATCAGAAAATAAAATGTGAAGCGTGCACACTTATGTTCTTATATTTTTTTCTGGTTCTTCAATGTGCTGTTGAATTCTTAGTCCAAATTTGACTGACAATTCTTGAAGACAAAGAAATACTTTTGATAGCAATCTTCCTGAAGCTACGATTGAATATTGAACGATGTAAGTATGGGTAACCTTATTAATATCACCAAGATTAACTTCAACAGATTTCTTTCCATTGTGCTCGAGAGTGCTATCTACATTTGCCCGATACTCACAGCCCAACTGATCAGTGTTAATAAGGTTCTTTAAATCAACAGTTGAACTAATAATTTGGAACTCTGCTTGAAACGCTTCAGCTGGTTTTACAACATCTTCAAATGACCTAAATTTAGAGGGTTTGATATACCTTGCTACTTCCCATTGCTTAATTTTAAATTTTTTCTTAAATCGTTTAACCCATGAAACTGAAGCCGTAAAAGTATAATTATCATTCTGAAATTGTTGTGCAGCTTGAAGAGACCATTCTTGTAAATTTCTTGTAGTGATAAGAATTTTTTCTTTAAGTGCTTGACAAAATCTGTCATACTTCCAATTTTTAATTGCAATACTTTTATCAAATTGGGTTCTGAAAACACCATATTATTGACGATGCCTTTACCTTTGAATAGTATTTAGTATTATGGAAACGTAAATACTTTCGCTTTATACATTAGTAAAATTTAAATGATCATTCTTTTTAATAAAAAAAAATATGTATATGATTATTTATTTATTTATTGATATTTACTACATAAAATAAAATCAATATAATGCAACGTTCTTTTCATAAGACAATTAGGAAGGATGGTATAAAAAATAAAAAGATTTTATTTTTAAATTATATTATTAATTTATTCAAATTAATCAAATATACAAATAAAATTTAAATAATCAATACACTTTATAGTTAAAAAAATGTCGTGCCGATGGTGCGCGTGTTAGTGAAAAAGGATAGAATGTTTTGACAAGTTCTCTTAAATGATAAGCCTGTCAAAATATACCAGGAAAGGTACACCGAGAAACTCTTGGGGTACCCGATGTCCAACTACATTATTCGTGCATTCGTACGATGTTTAGGACGGCTGTTGCCCCAAAATGGTATAAGAACTGTTCAAAAGTAGCGCTGTAGTCGCAAAACAAAACACTTTTTCGTCATTTAGGATAGCAGAGCTCCCAAAACTAGGAGAGCTGCTGTACTAAAGGTAATGTACTGTATTTGTCCTTCACATAAATACAGAGGGTGCCCCAAGAATTTCTCGGTGTAGGAACGCCGGTTACACCACGAGGATGCTTCCCGACTTGGAGCTAGTTCTCCGTATGGATAAGCCGGTCCTTACATTGTTGGTAGTTTCCAGGAAAGGAAGTGAATACCAAACATGGGTCTTAGGCCCTTTGTATACATGTAAGTATCCCGCAAATTTGACACACCAATACGAAGAATGTACGTATGTATTACATTAAAAATATAAACAATTTATAAATATTTTGACTCGATATAATAGAACAAAATTAAAAATATAAATTTTTACAATAATCTTAGTATAAATAAAAATATAATTATTATATAATTAAACAATTTAAAATCTAGTAATATATAGTTATTTGTTTATTGTTCACTTTGCAATAAACATCAACAATATATTATACATAAAAATATAAAAAATGATATTACATAAACTATTTTAACAATACATAGTTGTAAATGTTATTTAAATCGTATATTTTTTATTTATAGGTTATCTCAACACGTGGACTTAGAGATATCAACATCGAAGGTTGGCGACATGGTGATACAGTTGGCAGCAGTACATCCCTATAACACGCGGGATAATTCAAAACTGACAACGCGGGAAATTCAAATATAGATAAGTATTCTTCATAATTAAGGAGAAGTAAACCCATTAAAACAGAATCACTATTTATTTTTTCTTAAGCGAACAGTATACTTTATCGAAAAAAACGCTCTGTAACGGTGTTGTATTTACATTAAAGATAGTCTATGAATTTTTTCAAATTTTTTTATCAATAAATCAACGAGATTTTTGAGCAGCCGTGCAGCATTGTTTTTAGCTATATATTACCGACCAAAAAATGGTTATTTCTATATAATTCATTTTAAATTAATTATTTTGAAAAAATCGCTCTGTAACGGTATTCTATTTGCTTTCAACAATATCTGTAAATTTTTTCAGATTTTTAATTCCATTAGTTTTTAAAATTTTTGGGATTTTAGAGGTATGTTCCTGTAATTTGGGTATCACATCGCCTTAAATACAATTTAAATTTAAATAATTACTAATTTACTTTTCTTTATTTTTAGAAAATGGACTGCTGCAATAATATAAAATAAAAAATAAAAAATCAGAATGTAAATAAACGATTTTACTTTGAAAAAATCTAGAGAAAAATAGTATATTATGTCACTGTTGTGGGAGATGGTTTTCTCGCTTCGCTCGTGTGAACAACCTCGAGAAAGGTAAAAAAAACATCTTCCACAATAGGTTCATACGATATTTTATAATATTAAAACCTCAAAATATGAAATGAAAGTGGGATTTTGAGGTTAAAATATTACAAAATATATTATGTAATAGTAGATATTATAAAAAACGAAATTAAAGTATCAGTGAAAGTATGAACAGAAAACTATGTTTTACTAGATTAACTCTAAAAAGTAACAGTTAATTAGTTTAATTTTATGTTCCAAAATTTATCTAATTTTGACCACATATATACACGAGATCAAAATTAAATATATGTATATACACTCCGCATCAAAATTATCGCAACAAGAATTTTCACAGAAAAATTGCCATTTTTAAATGCTTATAGCTCGGTCAATTTTCATCGTATTGAGATCATTTTTCTTGCAGGGAATTATGTGCACTTTAAGGAAAAAATAATGCCTAATAGCTGCGAGATAATGCCACATTGCTATGTCTTAATCAAGCCTACTAACTTCTTTTTCTTAAACAACGCAATAGTTTGCACGTTTACCTGGATTACCAAAATTTTTTTTCAAAAAACAACAAATACCACCTTAAGTAGACTTTTTAACGAGTATTCTAAAAAAAATGGTCGACCCTCTACGACTTTTTTTGACCGAGTTATATCATTTTAAAGATCTTCCTATGTTTTAGTCAAATACCGCCAACATCAGTATTACCCGATGCGTACCGCGAGGAGGTTGTTGGTCGGACTTACGCATCATTGTGGCCCTGAAAATGGCCGATTGTGTGAACCGTTTCTTACATTAGGGACCCCGTGGCTCGTCACTTCCGCAGTATTTTTTGACTCCAAATTTTTAGTTGCTATGTACTCTGTATAGCAAAATTAATGCTGAATGAGCCTTCGCTTTAACTTTTGACCAGTATCCCGGCGTAAATTTTTGCTTTATTTTTTAATTGATTTGTTGGTAGAGTTGATAATTTTACCGAAAGTATGGAGATGCATTGTTAAATGTATCGGAAATGTAGAGGTGTAATTTTAAATAAAGTTACACTTTCCATGGGTTAATTTAAAAAAGATAACGAATAGCAATGAGGTTTCTTTGTTTATAAGGTTTTAAGATAGCTCTCGGGACACGAATTTGTTTTAAATGTAACCTGATAATTTAGTAGTAGTTGCTATTAGGATTCATGCTATCCTGAAGGAACACATAATCCCTACAAAACAAAAAAGAATATCTCAATATAATGAAAATTGATTAAATTACAAGCATTTGAAACATGGCCATTTTTCTAATGCTTGTAATTCAATCAATTTTCATCGCATTGAGATAATTTTTTTTGTTTTGTAGGGGATTCAGACCGCGGGGTCTCTAATGTAAGAAACGGTTCACGCAATCGGCCCTTTTCAAGGCCACAATGGTGCGTAAGTCCGACCAACAACTTCCTCGCGGTACGCATCGGGTAATGCTGATGCTGGCGGTATTTGACTAAAACATAGGAAGATCTTTAAAATGACATAACTCGGTCAAAAAAAGTCGTAGAGGGTTGACTTTTTTTTAAAATACTCGTTAAAAAGTCTACTTAAGGTGGTATTTGTTGTGTTTTGAAAAAAAATTTTGGTAATCCAGGTAAACGTGCAAACTATTGCGTTATTTAAGAAAAAGAAGTTGGTAGGCCTGATTAAGACATAGCAATGTGGCATTATCTCGCAGCTATTAGGCATTATTTTTTCCTCAAAGTGCACATAATTCCCTACAAAAAAAAATGATCTCAATACGATGAAAATTGACCGAGCTATAAGCATTTAAAAATGGCAATTTTTTTGTGAAAATTCTTGTTGCGATAATTTTGATGCGGAGTGTATATATACATATATTTAATTTGGTTTCATGATTATATGTATGAATTGTAATTAATTAATATATATATATATGTATATATATATATATTATATATATATAGATAATATATATATATATATATATATATATATATATATATATATAAATTGATCAATCGGTACTTATGCCGACAAATTTCTTACGGGAAATGGGAATTGTGCTTACTTTGGGGTAATTATGCCGATGTCAGCATAATTCCACCCGAAAATTCAACCTGTATCCGTACTTATGCCGACAAATTCTTACGGGAAATGGGAATTGTGCTTACTTTGGGGTAATTATGCCGATGTCAGCATAATTCCACCGAAAATTCAACCATGTATCCGTACTTATGCCGACAAATTCTTACGGGAAATGGGAATTGTGCTTACTTTGGGGTAATTATGCCGATGTCAGCATAATTCCACCGAAAATTCAACCATGTATCCGTACTTATGCCGACAAATTCTTACGGGAAATGGGAATTGTGCTTACTTTGGGGTAATTATGCCGATGTCAGCATAATTCCACCGAAAATTCAACCATGTATCCGTACTTATGCCGACAAATTCTTACGGGAAATGGGAATTGTGCTTACTTTGGGGTAATTATGCCGATGTCAGCATAATTCCACCGAAAATTCAACCATGTATCCGTACTTATGCCGACAAATTCTTACGGGAAATGGGAATTGTGCTTACTTTGGGGTAATTATGCCGATGTCAGCATAATTCCACCGAAAATTCAACCATGTATCCGTACTTATGCCGACAAATTCTTACGGGAAATGGGAATTGTGCTTACTTTGGGGTAATTATGCCGATGTCAGCATAATTCCACCGAAAATTCAACCATGTATCCGTACTTATGCCGACAAATTCTTACGGGAAATGGGAATTGTGCTTACTTTGGGGTAATTATGCCGATGTCAGCATAATTCCACCGAAAATTCAACCATGTATCCGTACTTATGCCGACAAATTCTTACGGGAAATGGGAATTGTGCTTACTTTGGGGTAATTATGCCGATGTCAGCATAATTCCACCGAAAATTCAACCATGTATCCGTACTTATGCCGACAAATTCTTACGGGAAATGGGAATTGTGCTTACTTTGGGGTAATTATGCCGATGTCAGCATAATTCCACCGAAAATTCAACCATGTATCCGTACTTATGCCGACAAATTCTTACGGGAAATGGGAATTGTGCTTACTTTGGGGTAATTATGCCGATGTCAGCATAATTCCACCGAAAATTCAACCATGTATCCGTACTTATGCCGACAAATTCTTACGGGAAATGGGAATTGTGCTTACTTTGGGGTAATTATGCCGATGTCAGCATAATTCCACCGAAAATTCAACCATGTATCCGTACTTATGCCGACAAATTCTTACGGGAAATGGGAATTGTGCTTACTTTGGGGTAATTATGCCGATGTCAGCATAATTCCACCGAAAATTCAACCATGTATCCGTACTTATGCCGACAAATTCTTACGGGAAATGGGAATTGTGCTTACTTTGGGGTAATTATGCCGATGTCAGCATAATTCCACCGAAAATTCAACCATGTATCCGTACTTATGCCGACAAATTCTTACGGGAAATGGGAATTGTGCTTACTTTGGGGTAATTATGCCGATGTCAGCATAATTCCACCGAAAATTCAACCATGTATCCGTACTTATGCCGACAAATTCTTACGGGAAATGGGAATTGTGCTTACTTTGGGGTAATTATGCCGATGTCAGCATAATTCCACCGAAAATTCAACCATGTATCCGTACTTATGCCGACAAATTCTTACGGGAAATGGGAATTGTGCTTACTTTGGGGTAATTATGCCGATGTCAGCATAATTCCACCGAAAATTCAACCATGTATCCGTACTTATGCCGACAAATTCTTACGGGAAATGGGAATTGTGCTTACTTTGGGGTAATTATGCCGATGTCAGCATAATTCCACCGAAAATTCAACCATGTATCCGTACTTATGCCGACAAATTCTTACGGGAAATGGGAATTGTGCTTACTTTGGGGTAATTATGCCGATGTCAGCATAATTCCACCGAAAATTCAACCATGTATCCGTACTTATGCCGACAAATTCTTACGGGAAATGGGAATTGTGCTTACTTTGGGGTAATTATGCCGATGTCAGCATAATTCCACCGAAAATTCAACCATGTATCCGTACTTATGCCGACAAATTCTTACGGGAAATGGGAATTGTGCTTACTTTGGGGTAATTATGCCGATGTCAGCATAATTCCACCGAAAATTCAACCATGTATCCGTACTTATGCCGACAAATTCTTACGGGAAATGGGAATTGTGCTTACTTTGGGGTAATTATGCCGATGTCAGCATAATTCCACCGAAAATTCAACCATGTATCCGTACTTATGCCGACAAATTCTTACGGGAAATGGGAATTGTGCTTACTTTGGGGTAATTATGCCGATGTCAGCATAATTCCACCGAAAATTCAACCATGTATCCGTACTTATGCCGACAAATTCTTACGGGAAATGGGAATTGTGCTTACTTTGGGGTAATTATGCCGATGTCAGCATAATTCCACCGAAAATTCAACCATGTATCCGTACTTATGCCGACAAATTCTTACGGGAAATGGGAATTGTGCTTACTTTGGGGTAATTATGCCGATGTCAGCATAATTCCACCGAAAATTCAACCATGTATCCGTACTTATGCCGACAAATTCTTACGGGAAATGGGAATTGTGCTTACTTTGGGGTAATTATGCCGATGTCAGCATAATTCCACCGAAAATTCAACCATGTATCCGTACTTATGCCGACAAATTCTTACGGGAAATGGGAATTGTGCTTACTTTGGGGTAATTATGCCGATGTCAGCATAATTCCACCGAAAATTCAACCATGTATCCGTACTTATGCCGACAAATTCTTACGGGAAATGGGAATTGTGCTTACTTTGGGGTAATTATGCCGATGTCAGCATAATTCCACCGAAAATTCAACCATGTATCCGTACTTATGCCGACAAATTCTTACGGGAAATGGGAATTGTGCTTACTTTGGGGTAATTATGCCGATGTCAGCATAATTCCACCGAAAATTCAACCATGTATCCGTACTTATGCCGACAAATTCTTACGGGAAATGGGAATTGTGCTTACTTTGGGGTAATTATGCCGATGTCAGCATAATTCCACCGAAAATTCAACCATGTATCCGTACTTATGCCGACAAATTCTTACGGGAAATGGGAATTGTGCTTACTTTGGGGTAATTATGCCGATGTCAGCATAATTCCACCGAAAATTCAACCATGTATCCGTACTTATGCCGACAAATTCTTACGGGAAATGGGAATTGTGCTTACTTTGGGGTAATTATGCCGATGTCAGCATAATTCCACCGAAAATTCAACCATGTATCCGTACTTATGCCGACAAATTCTTACGGGAAATGGGAATTGTGCTTACTTTGGGGTAATTATGCCGATGTCAGCATAATTCCACCGAAAATTCAACCATGTATCCGTACTTATGCCGACAAATTCTTACGGGAAATGGGAATTGTGCTTACTTTGGGGTAATTATGCCGATGTCAGCATAATTCCACCGAAAATTCAACCATGTATCCGTACTTATGCCGACAAATTCTTACGGGAAATGGGAATTGTGCTTACTTTGGGGTAATTATGCCGATGTCAGCATAATTCCACCGAAAATTCAACCATGTATCCGTACTTATGCCGACAAATTCTTACGGGAAATGGGAATTGTGCTTACTTTGGGGTAATTATGCCGATGTCAGCATAATTCCACCGAAAATTCAACCATGTATCCGTACTTATGCCGACAAATTCTTACGGGAAATGGGAATTGTGCTTACTTTGGGGTAATTATGCCGATGTCAGCATAATTCCACCGAAAATTCAACCATGTATCCGTACTTATGCCGACAAATTCTTACGGGAAATGGGAATTGTGCTTACTTTGGGGTAATTATGCCGATGTCAGCATAATTCCACCGAAAATTCAACCATGTATCCGTACTTATGCCGACAAATTCTTACGGGAAATGGGAATTGTGCTTACTTTGGGGTAATTATGCCGATGTCAGCATAATTCCACCGAAAATTCAACCATGTATCCGTACTTATGCCGACAAATTCTTACGGGAAATGGGAATTGTGCTTACTTTGGGGTAATTATGCCGATGTCAGCATAATTCCACCGAAAATTTTTGCTTTATTTTTTAATTGATTTGTTGGTAGAGTTGATAATTTTACAGAAAGTATGGAGATGCATTGTTAAATGTACCGAAAATGTAGAGGTGTAATTTTAAATAAAGTTACACTTTTCATGGGTTAATTTAAAAAAGATAACGAATAGCAATGAGGTTTCTTTGTTTATGAGGTTTTAAGATAGCTCTCGGGACACGAATTTGTTTTAAATGTAACCTGATAATTTAGTAGTAGTTGCTATTAGGATTCATGCTATCCTGAAAGAACACATAATTCCTACAAAACAAAAAAGATTATCTCAATACAATGAAAATTGATTAAATTACAAGCATTTGAAACATGGCTATTTTTCGAATGCTTGTAATTCAATCAATTTTCATCGCATTGAGATAATTTTTTTTGTTTTGTAGGGGATTCAGACCTCGGGGTCTCTAATGTAAGAAACGGTTCACACAATCGGCCCTTTTCAGGGCTACAATGGTGCGTAAGTCCGACCAACAACTTCCTCGCGGTACGCATCGGGTAATGCTGATGTTGACGGTATTTGACTAAAACATAGGAAGATCTTTAAAATGACATAACTCGGTCAAAAAAAGTCGTAGAGGGTTGACTTTTTTTTTAAAATACTCGTTAAAAAGTCTACTTTAAGGTGGTATTTGTTGTGTTTTGAAAAAAAAATTTGGTAATCCAGGTAAACGTGCAAACTATTGCGTTATTTAAGAAAAAGAAGTTGGTAGGCCTGATTAAGACATAGCAATGTGGCATTATCTCGCAGCTATTAGGCATTATTTTTTCCTCAAAGTGCACATAATTCCCTACAAAAAAAATGATCTCAATACGATGAAAATTGACCGAGCTATAAGCATTTAAAAATGGCAATTTTTTTGTGAAAATTCTTGTTGCGATAATTTTGATGCGGAGTGTATATATACATATATTTAATTTGGTTTCATGATTATATGTATGAATTGTAATTAATTAATATATATATATATATGTATATATATATATATATATATATATATATATATACTATATATATATATATATATATATATATATATATATATAAATTGATCAATCGGTACTTATGCCGACAAATTCTTACGGGAAATGGGAATTGTGCTTACTTTGGGGTAATTATGCCGATGTCAGCATAATTCCACCGAAAATTCAACCATGTATCCGTACTTATGCCGACACACAAAAAATCGGAAAATTATCTTTGTGAGCCCCGCTTTGACGTTATAATATTAACCGCCTCCGGCCTCCGGCACCTCGAAAGACGTTATAACTTCAATCCTTCATTAATATTATAAGGTCAAAGTGTGCTTTTTTACCGGTAAGGGGTATTTAGGTATTTGGGTTATTGGATATTTGGGTTATTGGTTTTTTATGCATTATTCTGTCAATTAATATTCTCCCCCTTATATCTGAGTCGTTACATATGTTTTATAACCTCAAAACACCAAGATAACACGAAGTGTCACCATAAGTACCGATACTGGTGTATATATATATATTCCGACCTATAAGTCTTACATCGTTTATGCTGAAGACAATGGAAAGGCTCATAGATAGACATATTAAAGATAAACCTTTAAAAGAACGACCACTTCATAGGGATCAGTATGCGTACAGAGCAGGACACTCTACTGAGACTGCTCTGTGCAAAATAGTGAACCTGATTGAAGAACAAATTGAAAACGGAGGCTTCGCTCTAGTGGTCTTTTTAGACATAGAAGGAGCTTTCAACCATACCTCCAAAAGAGTAATCAAGGAGGCAATGAGGAGACATGGAATAGCTCAGCCAGTTAATGACTGGGTCGAACTCATGTTATCAAACAGAAAGCTGGTAATGACCAAGGGTAACACCAAGGTAACTGGCTGGGTGAACACGGGATGCCCACAGGGGGGGGTTATTTCCCCATCCCTCTGGAATCTTGTAATGAACACACTATTATGCCTACTAACCAACACGGGATGTGAGGTTGTAGGATATGCAGATGATCTAGCAATAATAGTTAGAGGACCATTTTTAGAAACACTATTTGACATCATGCAAAATGCCTTGAATAAGGTATATAAGTGGTGCCAAGGAGGTGGACTATCGGTTAACCCGGAAAAAAATGGAAGTTATGGTGTTTACACGTAAATATAAGTGGAAAACAAGCATAAAACACCTCGAATATGGAGGAAAACGGCTAGAAATAAAAGAAAAAGCTAAATATCTAGGTGTCATTTTTGACAGTAAGTTAAACTGGAAAGAGCACCTTGAGAATCAGTGTAATAAAGTTATAAGAGTACTATGGCAAACACGTAGAGCTCTGCACTTGAACTGGGGTCTTAAACCAGAAACCATGATGTGGATTTACACAGCAATTCTGAAACCAAAACTCACGTATTCGGCAGTGATTTGGTGGAAGCGAGCAGGTTTGAAAACTGCGAACCAAATGCTGGAAAGGGTACGAGGATTGGTCCTGCGCTGCATCACCAATTCTCTAAGAACCACGCCAGTACAAGCTATGGGGGTCATAACGAATATTGAGCCCTTTCTGCTCACTCTTAAGTCAGAAGCCATAAAAGGATACTTAAGAGTTAGAAATCTCTTAGATCGACGGGCGGACAGGGGACTCCTAAGTACGCTCCCGCGAAATCTAAGAGAGAACTTATACGAGGGAACTGATAGATGCAGCACTGAGTTCCTATTCGATAAGAGATACAGAGTCAGTCTGCCTAGCAAAGATGACTGGAGTCAAGGACGTGTTAGGGTGCCGGAGGGCAAAGAACTCTTGTATACTGATGGGTCCAAGAATATCCAGGGAGTCGGAGCAGGGGTATACTGCAGAAAAAATGGGAAGGGTAAGATATATTCCTTAAAGGAATACAATACCATTTCCCAAGCGGAAACATTTGCAATCCTGCAATGTGCTAAAGCGGCACAGGAGAATTGCAAAGACGAAGAGATATACATTTACTCGGACAGCAGAACTGTGTTACAGAGTCTGAATGGTCACACCACTAAGTCCAGACTAATTTGGGAATGTCATAAGACACTAAATAGACTGGCAGAGTTGAATAAGCGGCTAACGCTAACATGGATACCAAGTCACGTAGGTATACGTGGTAACGAGATAGCCGATGACCTAGCAAAGATAGGTACAAATGGGAAACATGCGGAACCAAGCATGATGGTGAAGATGCCACATAGCCACCTCATAGAATTATTAAAGGAATGGCTGGTGAAGGAACACCAAAGGGCTTGGGTAAAAACTGCAGGATGCAGACAAGCTAAAGCCGCACTCGGAAACGCAATAAGCGGACACTGGGAAGAAGGGCTTAGGAAACTTAGCAGAAAGACAGCTCGCAAGCTAATGGACATACTTACTGGACATGGAGATTTGCGATACCATAGGTATAAAATGGGACTGGAAACAGATCCATTATGCCGAATGTGCAAGGAGGCAAACGAAACACCTCTACACATCTTATGTGAATGCCCCAGAATCATGACAAGAAGATGGCGCCTCACAGGCGAATTTCTAATTGATTCAGGAGATATCCCCAGTTGGGATGTCCAGAGAATACTTGCTGTTTGGCAGGGTCTCTGGGCGGTGCCCGATTGAAAAAACCAAGGACCCATAAGAAGGCTCACCCAGGTGTGGCAATATTGCTATACACTTCGGGGGGCTAAAGATGGGAAATGGAAAACAGGGCGCAAAGGGAATACCCAAGTGCCTGGCATAACCTAGTCAAATAGGAGGGTGCCAACTGAGTAACTTAATAATAATAAATATATATATATATACATATATATATGTTTATAAATTGAAGATTATATATGTATAGTTACTAGATGTAACACCCGCCGCCTTAAACGGTTGCTAGGTATAAAAAAAAATACATAGCAACCGAAATAATATCATGCCTTATTTTCTTTAATATTCATCGCTCACTCAAATAATCAAATATACTTACAATTGAAAGAAACTCTTTTCATTATTTTCTGCTGAATCCTTATGTACTATAACTCGAGTACTTGGTGTAGGATTAGATTTTTGTGCTTCTTCTTTTGCTTGAGGTAAAAGTTCAATGTCGGTTGGTTTGTTGATATTATCTTCTGGTTTTCTGCCTGCATGGATTAAACAGTAAGCGAGAGAACTCCAAACTGTTTCTAACAAATGTGTAGACCAACCATAGACTTGGTGTAACAAATAACCGTTGATGAACATGTTAATTACCATTTTCAATGCATGAAGAATTATCAGTATAGCTATTATGCCTGCACTAGCTGTACCAAATGTAATAAATTTACCCCAAATTCGTCCCCAAGTTGATTCTACAATCTTTTCCATAGCTTCATCATTAAGTAATTTACTAATAGTTCCCTCTTGATCTGAAATCGGGTGCCCTTGCATTTCTCTTGCTACATCATTTAATAATGCAGATTTTTCGACTGGAAACATAATATGATCTCTTAATTGATTAAGATCATTTTCAGTGCAAATACCACTTGTGGCTAACGATGAAGGATTAATATATTTCCAAGTAGATTTTGTCAATGATTTCATGGTAATGGGATTGTGGGCTTCGGTAACTGCTGGTAAAATCTTATACCATTCGCTACCAATCGGATAATAAGATGGTAGTAGCTTATTACAAGATACTCTGGTTCCTTTTATCTTGAGAACATGAGTTCGAGGTGTCAAAAATCTTGTTGAATTTTTAAATGAAACTTGTAATTCTGCATAACAAATATTATCTTCCTTTATTTTTACCTAAACAGAAACACACTTAATCACATGAACAACTTCTCCTGCAGTAACTGCCATATATCCTGGTCCCTTCATTAAATTATAGGCAAATTGATCAGGGGCTTGAGTAGCGATAGCTAAAGAATTTTTAAGGGTTTGACGTTCTAAATCACATTTTTGCATTAAAACATCGCGATAGAGTTGTTTAATCTGAGTTCTTAAATGTTTCTCAACATAAACAAATTTAGAATTAACATAAGCAAAAATATCTAAATTATTAACACTTTTAGTTGTACGACTAGCAAATGATTCACCTTTAACAGTTTCAAATATTATTAATTTAGCATGTTCGGTACGCATAATAGTAAACCGCATACATTTTCTTCTTTACTAACTGACAAAGCAAAAGTAATATCTTGAGTAGATATGGAATATACGGTAGGTTCTTTTTCCGGTGAAAGATCAACAATCTTACTAGCATAACCTTCATAAAGGATACTAAATCTTGAAAACTTACAAGAATCAATTGAGGAGCTAGATGCAAGAACACGCCGAGCGCGGCGAATGGATAGAGGAGGCGGAGAGAAATTAAGAAATTGACGTCACCGTGACCAAATTTTTTAATTTGCCGAATTTAATTTAAAAAAATACTGTCGTATGCAGAATTAAAAGACGCAACTTTTTTCTATTTAATGTTTTTCTGTACGATGTGCAGATCAGATGAAAAAAATTAAGAACTGGAAATTTAGAGAACGGATTTTTAATCCATTTTTCAAAATTGAATCGCTATAACTTTGACAAATCTTAATGAAATTCCCTGATTTTTCGTACAGATACTTAATATAGTCTAACGATAAATATAAACCTGTAACAAATTCTACTTTAAACAAATTTTATACAACAATTGAACTTAACGTAAATAACAAGCTTTTAATACGGTTTCAGTATTTAGTACCCGAAAGTGGGTTGTAAAGTCTTAGACTTCGCAAACTTCCAGCGAGAGATTTGTTCGTTTATATTTGAAGATAATTTCTTAAAAATTTCAGCTTATTTGGATAAAAAATTTCGCAGATAGAGCAAGCGCCAAAATCAGAGAAATTAATTTTGTGTACACTCATCAATATAAACAACGAAATTGTAAACAAATGAACATCGACTTCGTCGCCGTAATGGTCATCTGCTTCGCGGCATAAATCTAGCCGTCTTTGTTATTTATTGAAAATCGCATTGTAATATTGTATCCAACTACAGCATAAAAATGGTTTAAATAATAACTGCTTTTTGATGCTATAAAATATCTTTATTTATCTTTATATTCTTAATTTTTTTCATCTGATCTGCACATCGTACAGAAAAACATTAAATAGAAAAAAGTTGCGTCTTTTAATTCTGCATACGACAGTATTTTTTTAAATTAAATTCGTCAATTTCTTAATTTCTCTCCGCCTCCTCTATCCATTCGCCGCGCTCGGCGTGTTCTTGCATCCAGCTCCTCAATTGGAATAGGATTCCAAAAAGAATAACCGTCTTCCATATCTATGCAAGAACCTTCTGATAAGCGACAAGCTGTACCAGATTATAAATATATTTTATTATTATCATTGTCGACGCGGGCTACATGTGTCTTGAGTGTAATCTTCACAATACCTTGAACAACAACTGATGGCCATGATCCATAAGGATCTGCATAAGATGCTCCACTACAGGCTCCATCTTTATCGACAGTTCCAGCGAAAACTAGATTGGAGACAACTATAAGATACCCGTCTATGTGTTGATATTTCGGATGACGGCAAGAAGCTAAAGTCTGGACTTTGACTGACTTGCTGTCATCATAACAACTGCAACTGACATTATTGAATTTCAGAAACGTTACACACTAGCAGAAAACTTAATCTCATTTTAGCTACCTTAAGCTGAAAGTTAGCTCCACTGCAATAAGAACAGTGTCTCCAAGTTGTCTGCGGCTTGAAATGAGCTGAAACAAGGAAACTTAATCTCATTTTAGCTACCTAAAGCTGAAAGTTAGCTCTACTGCAATAAGAACAGTGTCTCCAAGCTGTCTGCGGCTTGAAATGAGCTGAAACAAGCTGAAACAAGCTGAAAAAGTCTAGAAAATTTTTCCATTTGTCTAGCAGAGGAAGTTAGGGTCCTAAGCACGTAAGATTTTTTGACAGCAATCAGGTTATTAAAATACCATAGATTGGAGACAACTATAAGATACCCGTCTATGTGTTGATATTTCGGATGACGGCAAGAAGCTAAAGTCTGGACTTTGACTGACTTGCTGTCATCATAACAACTGCAACTGACATTATTGAATTCAGAAACGTTACCACACTAGCAGAAAACTTAATCTCATTTTAGCTACCTTAAGCTGAAAGTTAGCTCCACTGCAATAAGAACAGTGTCTCCAAGTTGTCTGCGGCTTGAAATGAGCTGAAACAAGGAAACTTAATCTCATTTTAGCTACCTAAAGCTGAAAGTTAGCTCTACTGCAATAAGAACAGTGTCTCCAAGCTGTCTGCGGCTTGAAATGAGCTGAAACAAGCTGAAACAAGCTGAAAAAGTCTAGAAATATTTTTCCATTTGTCTAGCAGAGGAAGTTAGGGTCCTAAGCACGT
>JANSJX010000446.1:0-26509 GCA_026168455.1 Theocolax elegans
TTGTCTCCAATCTATGTATTTTAAACCTGATTGCTGTCAAAAAAACTTACGTGGCTTAGGGCCCAACTTCCTCGCTAGACAATGGAAAAATATTTCTAGACTTTTCAGCGTGTTTCAGCTTGTTTCAGCGCATTTCAAGCCGCAGGACAGCTTGGAGACACGTTTCTTCTTGCAGTTATCGTAACTTCAGCTTAAAGGTAGCTAAATGACTTAAGGTTCCTTGTTTCAGCTCATTTCAAGCCGCAGACAGCTTGGAGACCCGGTCTTATTGCATTGAAGCACTTTCAGCTAAGGAGCTAATGACTTAAGTTTCCCTTTGTTTCAAACGCTCATTTCAAGCCGCAGACAGCTTGGAGACACTGTTCTTATTGCAGTGGAGCTAACTTTCAGCTTAAGGTAGCTAAAATGAGCTTAAGTTTCCTTGTTTCAGCTCATTTCAAGCCGCAGACAGCTTGGAGACACTGTTCTTATTGCAGTGGAGCTAACTTTCAGCTTAAGGTAGCTAAAATGAGCTTAAGTTTCCTTGTTTCAGCTCATTTCAAGCCGCAGACAGCTTGGAGACGCTGTTCTTATTGCAGTGGAGCTAACCTTCAGCTTAAGGTAGCTAAAATGAGCTTAAGTTTTCTGCTAGTGTGGTAACGTTTCTGAAATTCATAATGTCAGTTGCAGTTGTTATGATGACAGCAAGTCAGTCAAAGTCCAGACTTTAGCTTCTTGCCGTCATCCGAAATATCACACATAGACGGGTATCTTATAGTTGTCTCCAATCTATGGTATTTTAATAACCTGATTGCTGTCAAAAAATCTTACGTGCTTAGGGCCCTAACTTCCTCTGCTAGACAAATGGAAAAATATTTCTAGACTTTTTCAGCTTGTTTCAGCTTGTTTCAGCTCATTTCAAGCCGCAGACAGCTTGGAGACACTGTTCTTATTGCAGTGGAGCTAACTTTCAGCTTAAGGTAGCTAAAATGAGCTTAAGTTTCCTTGTTTCAGCTCATTTCAAGCCGCAGACAGCTTGGAGACACTGTTCTTATTGCAGTGGAGCTAACTTTCAGCTTAAGGTAGCTAAAATGAGCTTAAGTTTCCTTGTTTCAGCTCATTTCAAGCCGCAGACAGCTTGGAGACGCTGTTCTTATTGCAGTGGAGCTAACCTTCAGCTTAAGGTAGCTAAAATGAGCTTAAGTTTTCTGCTAGTGTGGTAACGTTTCTGAAATTCAATAATGTCAGTTGCAGTTGTTATGATGACAGCAAGTCAGTCAAAGTCCAGACTTTAGCTTCTTGCCGTCATCCGAAATATCAACACATAGACGGGTATCTTATAGTTGTCTCCAATCTATGGTATTTTAATAACCTGATTGCTGTCAAAAAAAATCTTACGTGCTTAGGGCCCTAACTTCCTCTGCTAGACAAATGGAAAATATTTCTAGACTTTTTCAGCTTGTTTCAGCTTGTTTCAGCTCATTTCAAGCCGCAGACAGCTTGGAGACACTGTTCTTATTGCAGTGGAGCTAACTTTCAGCTTAAGGTAGCTAAAATGAGCTTAAGTTTCCTTGTTTCAGCTCATTTCAAGCCGCAGACAGCTTGGAGACACTGTTCTTATTGCAGTGGAGCTAACTTTCAGCTTAAGGTAGCTAAAATGAGCTTAAGTTTCCTTGTTTCAGCTCATTTCAAGCCGCAGACAGCTTGGAGACGCTGTTCTTATTGCAGTGGAGCTAACCTTCAGCTTAAGGTAGCTAAAATGAGCTTAAGTTTTCTGCTAGTGTGGTAACGTTTCTGAAATTCAATAATGTCAGTTGCAGTTGTTATGATGACAGCAAGTCAGTCAAAGTCCAGACTTTAGCTTCTTGCCGTCATCCGAAATATCAACACATAGACGGGTATCTTATAGTTGTCTCCAATCTATGGTATTTTAATAACCTGATTGCTGTCAAAAAAATCTTACGTGCTTAGGGCCCTAACTTCCTCTGCTAGACAAATGGAAAAATATTTCTAGACTTTTTCAGCTTGTTTCAGCTTGTTTCAGCTCATTTCAAGCCGCAGACAGCTTGGAGCCTGTTCTTATTGCAGTGGCGCTAACTTTCAGCTTAAGGTAGCTAAAATGAGCTTAAGTTCCTTGTTTCAGCTCATTTCAAGCCGCAGACAGGTTGGAGACGCTGTTCTTATTGCAGTGGAGCTAACTTTCAGCTTAAGGTAGCTAAAATGAGCTTAAGTATCCTTGTTTCAGCTCATTTCTAGCCGCAGACAGCTTAAAGACACTGTTCTTATTGCACTGAGCTAACATTCAGCTAAGGTAGCTAAAATGAGCTTAAGTTCCTTGTTTCAGCTCATTTCAAGCCGCAGACAGCTTGGAGACACTGTTCTTATTGCAGTGGAGCTAACTTCAGCTTAAGGTAGCTAAAATGAGCTTAAGTTTCCTTGTTCAGCTCATTTCAAGCCGCAGACAGGTTGGAGACGCTGTTCTTATTGCAGTGGCTAACTTTCAGCTTAAGGTAGCTAAAATGAGCTTAAGTATCCTTTTTCAAGCTCATTTCTAGCCGCAGACAGCTTAAAGACACTGTTCTTATTGCACTGGAGCTAACATTCAGCTTAAGGTAGCTAAAATGAGCTTAAGTTTCCTTGTTTCAGCTCATTTCAAGCCGCAGACAGCTTGGAGACACTGTTCTTATTGCAGTGGAGCTAACTTTCAGCTTAAGGTAGCTAAAATGAGCTTAAGTTTCCTTGTTTCAGCTCATTTCAAGCCGCAGACAGCTTGGAGACACTGTTCTTATTGCAGTGGAGCTAACTTTCAGCTTAAGGTAGCTAAAATGAGCTTAAGTTTCCTTGTTTCAGCTCATTTCAAGCCGCAGACAGCTTGGAGACGCTGTTCTTATTGCAGTGGAGCTAACCTTCAGCTTAAGGTAGCTAAAATGAGCTTAAGTTTTCTGCTAGTGTGGTAACGTTTCTGAAATTCAATAATGTCAGTTGCAGTTGTTATGATGACAGCAAGTCAGTCAAAGTCCAGACTTTAGCTTCTTGCCGTCATCCGAAATATCAACACATAGACGGGTATCTTATAGTTGTCTCCAATCTATGGTATTTTAATAACCTGATTGCTGTCAAAAAAATCTTACGTGCTTAGGGCCCTAACTTCCTCTGCTAGACAAATGGAAAAATATTTCTAGACTTTTTCAGCTTGTTTCAGCTTGTTTCAGCTCATTTCAAGCCGCAGACAGCTTGGAGACACTGTTCTTATTGCAGTGGAGCTAACTTTCAGCTTAAGGTAGCTAAAATGAGCTTAAGTTTCCTTGTTTCAGCTCATTTCAAGCCGCAGACAGCTTGGAGACACTGTTCTTATTGCAGTGGAGCTAACTTTCAGCTTAAGGTAGCTAAAATGAGCTTAAGTTTCCTTGTTTCAGCTCATTTCAAGCCGCAGACAGCTTGGAGACGCTGTTCTTATTGCAGTGGAGCTAACCTTCAGCTTAAGGTAGCTAAAATGAGCTTAAGTTTTCTGCTAGTGTGGTAACGTTTCTGAAATTCAATAATGTCAGTTGCAGTTGTTATGATGACAGCAAGTCAGTCAAAGTCCAGACTTTAGCTTCTTGCCGTCATCCGAAATATCAACACATAGACGGGTATCTTATAGTTGTCTCCAATCTATGGTATTTTAATAACCTGATTGCTGTCAAAAAAATCTTACGTGCTTAGGGCCCTAACTTCCTCTGCTAGACAAATGGAAAAATATTTCTAGACTTTTTCAGCTTGTTTCAGCTTGTTTCAGCTCATTTCAAGCCGCAGACAGCTTGGAGACACTGTTCTTATTGCAGTGGAGCTAACTTTCAGCTTAAGGTAGCTAAAATGAGCTTAAGTTTCCTTGTTTCAGCTCATTTCAAGCCGCAGACAGCTTGGAGACACTGTTCTTATTGCAGTGGAGCTAACTTTCAGCTTAAGGTAGCTAAAATGAGCTTAAGTTTCCTTGTTTCAGCTCATTTCAAGCCGCAGACAGCTTGGAGACGCTGTTCTTATTGCAGTGGAGCTAACCTTCAGCTTAAGGTAGCTAAAATGAGCTTAAGTTTTCTGCTAGTGTGGTAACGTTTCTGAAATTCAATAATGTCAGTTGCAGTTGTTATGATGACAGCAAGTCAGTCAAAGTCCAGACTTTAGCTTCTTGCCGTCATCCGAAATATCAACACATAGACGGGTATCTTATAGTTGTCTCCAATCTATGGTATTTTAATAACCTGATTGCTGTCAAAAAAATCTTACGTGCTTAGGGCCCTAACTTCCTCTGCTAGACAAATGGAAAAATATTTCTAGACTTTTTCAGCTTGTTTCAGCTTGTTTCAGCTCATTTCAAGCCGCAGACAGCTTGGAGACACTGTTCTTATTGCAGTGGAGCTAACTTTCAGCTTAAGGTAGCTAAAATGAGCTTAAGTTTCCTTGTTTCAGCTCATTTCAAGCCGCAGACAGCTTGGAGACACTGTTCTTATTGCAGTGGAGCTAACTTTCAGCTTAAGGTAGCTAAAATGAGCTTAAGTTTCCTTGTTTCAGCTCATTTCAAGCCGCAGACAGCTTGGAGACGCTGTTCTTATTGCAGTGGAGCTAACCTTCAGCTTAAGGTAGCTAAAATGAGCTTAAGTTTTCTGCTAGTGTGGTAACGTTTCTGAAATTCAATAATGTCAGTTGCAGTTGTTATGATGACAGCAAGTCAGTCAAAGTCCAGACTTTAGCTTCTTGCCGTCATCCGAAATATCAACACATAGACGGGTATCTTATAGTTGTCTCCAATCTATGGTATTTTAATAACCTGATTGCTGTCAAAAAAATCTTACGTGCTTAGGGCCCTAACTTCCTCTGCTAGACAAATGGAAAAATATTTCTAGACTTTTTCAGCTTGTTTCAGCTTGTTTCAGCTCATTTCAAGCCGCAGACAGCTTGGAGACACTGTTCTTATTGCAGTGGAGCTAACTTTCAGCTTAAGGTAGCTAAAATGAGCTTAAGTTTCCTTGTTTCAGCTCATTTCAAGCCGCAGACAGCTTGGAGACACTGTTCTTATTGCAGTGGAGCTAACTTTCAGCTTAAGGTAGCTAAAATGAGCTTAAGTTTCCTTGTTTCAGCTCATTTCAAGCCGCAGACAGCTTGGAGACGCTGTTCTTATTGCAGTGGAGCTAACCTTCAGCTTAAGGTAGCTAAAATGAGCTTAAGTTTTCTGCTAGTGTGGTAACGTTTCTGAAATTCAATAATGTCAGTTGCAGTTGTTATGATGACAGCAAGTCAGTCAAAGTCCAGACTTTAGCTTCTTGCCGTCATCCGAAATATCAACACATAGACGGGTATCTTATAGTTGTCTCCAATCTATGGTATTTTAATAACCTGATTGCTGTCAAAAAAATCTTACGTGCTTAGGGCCCTAACTTCCTCTGCTAGACAAATGGAAAAATATTTCTAGACTTTTTCAGCTTGTTTCAGCTTGTTTCAGCTCATTTCAAGCCGCAGACAGCTTGGAGACACTGTTCTTATTGCAGTGGAGCTAACTTTCAGCTTAAGGTAGCTAAAATGAGCTTAAGTTTCCTTGTTTCAGCTCATTTCAAGCCGCAGACAGCTTGGAGACACTGTTCTTATTGCAGTGGAGCTAACTTTCAGCTTAAGGTAGCTAAAATGAGCTTAAGTTTCCTTGTTTCAGCTCATTTCAAGCCGCAGACAGCTTGGAGACGCTGTTCTTATTGCAGTGGAGCTAACCTTCAGCTTAAGGTAGCTAAAATGAGCTTAAGTTTTCTGCTAGTGTGGTAACGTTTCTGAAATTCAATAATGTCAGTTGCAGTTGTTATGATGACAGCAAGTCAGTCAAAGTCCAGACTTTAGCTTCTTGCCGTCATCCGAAATATCAACACATAGACGGGTATCTTATAGTTGTCTCCAATCTATGGTATTTTAATAACCTGATTGCTGTCAAAAAATCTTACGTGCTTAGGGCCCTAACTTCCTCTGCTAGACAAATGGAAAAATATTTCTAGACTTTTTCAGCTTGTTTCAGCTTGTTTCAGCTCATTTCAAGCCGCAGACAGCTTGGAGACACTGTTCTTATTGCAGTGGAGCTAACTTTCAGCTTAAGGTAGCTAAAATGAGCTTAAGTTTCCTTGTTTCAGCTCATTTCAAGCCGCAGACAGCTTGGAGACACTGTTCTTATTGCAGTGGAGCTAACTTTCAGCTTAAGGTAGCTAAAATGAGCTTAAGTTTCCTTGTTTCAGCTCATTTCAAGCCGCAGACAGCTTGGAGACGCTGTTCTTATTGCAGTGGAGCTAACCTTCAGCTTAAGGTAGCTAAAATGAGCTTAAGTTTTCTGCTAGTGTGGTAACGTTTCTGAAATTCAATAATGTCAGTTGCAGTTGTTATGATGACAGCAAGTCAGTCAAAGTCCAGACTTTAGCTTCTTGCCGTCATCCGAAATATCAACACATAGACGGGTATCTTATAGTTGTCTCCAATCTATGGTATTTTAATAACCTGATTGCTGTCAAAAAAATCTTACGTGCTTAGGGCCCTAACTTCCTCTGCTAGACAAATGGAAAAATATTTCTAGACTTTTTCAGCTTGTTTCAGCTTGTTTCAGCTCATTTCAAGCCGCAGACAGCTTGGAGACACTGTTCTTATTGCAGTGGAGCTAACTTTCAGCTTAAGGTAGCTAAAATGAGCTTAAGTTTCCTTGTTTCAGCTCATTTCAAGCCGCAGACAGCTTGGAGACACTGTTCTTATTGCAGTGGAGCTAACTTTCAGCTTAAGGTAGCTAAAATGAGCTTAAGTTTCCTTGTTTCAGCTCATTTCAAGCCGCAGACAGCTTGGAGACACTGTTCTTATTGCAGTGGAGCTAACTTTCAGCTTAAGGTAGCTAAAATGAGCTTAAGTTTCCTTGTTTCAGCTCATTTCAAGCCGCAGACAGCTTGGAGACGCTGTTCTTATTGCAGTGGAGCTAACCTTCAGCTTAAGGTAGCTAAAATGAGCTTAAGTTTTCTGCTAGTGTGGTAACGTTTCTGAAATTCAATAATGTCAGTTGCAGTTGTTATGATGACAGCAAGTCAGTCAAAGTCCAGACTTTAGCTTCTTGCCGTCATCCGAAATATCAACACATAGACGGGTATCTTATAGTTGTCTCCAATCTATGGTATTTTAATAACCTGATTGCTGTCAAAAAAATCTTACGTGCTTAGGGCCCTAACTTCCTCTGCTAGACAAATGGAAAAATATTTCTAGACTTTTTCAGCTTGTTTCAGCTTGTTTCAGCTCATTTCAAGCCGCAGACAGCTTGGAGACACTGTTCTTATTGCAGTGGAGCTAACTTTCAGCTTAAGGTAGCTAAAATGAGCTTAAGTTTCCTTGTTTCAGCTCATTTCAAGCCGCAGACAGCTTGGAGACACTGTTCTTATTGCAGTGGAGCTAACTTTCAGCTTAAGGTAGCTAAAATGAGCTTAAGTTTCCTTGTTTCAGCTCATTTCAAGCCGCAGACAGCTTGGAGACGCTGTTCTTATTGCAGTGGAGCTAACTTCAGCTTAAGGTAGCTAAAATGAGCTTAAGTTTCCTTGTTTCAGCTCATTTCAAGCCGCAGACAGCTTGGAGACGCTGTTCTTATTGCAGTGGAGCTAACCTTCAGCTTAAGGTAGCTAAAATGAGCTTAAGTTTTCTGCTAGTGTGGTAACGTTTCTGAAATTCAATAATGTCAGTTGCAGTTGTTATGATGACAGCAAGTCAGTCAAAGTCCAGACTTTAGCTTCTTGCCGTCATCCGAAATATCAACACATAGACGGGTATCTTATAGTTGTCTCCAATCTATGGTATTTTAATAACCTGATTGCTGTCAAAAAAATCTTACGTGCTTAGGGCCCTAACTTCCTCTGCTAGACAAATGGAAAAATATTTCTAGACTTTTTCAGCTTGTTTCAGCTTGTTTCAGCTCATTTCAAGCCGCAGACAGCTTGGAGACACTGTTCTTATTGCAGTGGAGCTAACTTTCAGCTTAAGGTAGCTAAAATGAGCTTAAGTTTCCTTGTTTCAGCTCATTTCAAGCCGCAGACAGCTTGGAGACACTGTTCTTATTGCAGTGGAGCTAACTTTCAGCTTAAGGTAGCTAAAATGAGCTTAAGTTTCCTTGTTTCAGCTCATTTCAAGCCGCAGACAGCTTGGAGACGCTGTTCTTATTGCAGTGGAGCTAACCTTCAGCTTAAGGTAGCTAAAATGAGCTTAAGTTTTCTGCTAGTGTGGTAACGTTTCTGAAATTCAATAATGTCAGTTGCAGTTGTTATGATGACAGCAAGTCAGTCAAAGTCCAGACTTTAGCTTCTTGCCGTCATCCGAAATATCAACACATAGACGGGTATCTTATAGTTGTCTCCAATCTATGGTATTTTAATAACCTGATTGCTGTCAAAAAAATCTTACGTGCTTAGGGCCCTAACTTCCTCTGCTAGACAAATGGAAAAATATTTCTAGACTTTTTCAGCTTGTTTCAGCTTGTTTCAGCTCATTTCAAGCCGCAGACAGCTTGGAGACACTGTTCTTTTCAGCTCATTTCAAGCCGCAGACAGCTTGGAGACACTGTTCTTATTGCAGTGGAGCTAACTTTCAGCTTAAGGTAGCTAAAATGAGCTTAAGTTTCCTTGTTTCAGCTCATTTCAAGCCGCAGACAGCTTGGAGACACTGTTCTTATTGCAGTGGAGCTAACTTTCAGCTTAAGGTAGCTAAAATGAGCTTAAGTTTCCTTGTTTCAGCTCATTTCAAGCCGCAGACAGCTTGGAGACGCTGTTCTTATTGCAGTGGAGCTAACCTTCAGCTTAAGGTAGCTAAAATGAGCTTAAGTTTTCTGCTAGTGTGGTAACGTTTCTGAAATTCAATAATGTCAGTTGCAGTTGTTATGATGACAGCAAGTCAGTCAAAGTCCAGACTTTAGCTTCTTGCCGTCATCCGAAATATCAACACATAGACGGGTATCTTATAGTTGTCTCCAATCTATGGTATTTTAATAACCTGATTGCTGTCAAAAAAATCTTACGTGCTTAGGGCCCTAACTTCCTCTGCTAGACAAATGGAAAAATATTTCTAGACTTTTTCAGCTTGTTTCAGCTTGTTTCAGCTCATTTCAAGCCGCAGACAGCTTGGAGACACTGTTCTTATTGCAGTGGAGCTAACTTTCAGCTTAAGGTAGCTAAAATGAGCTTAAGTTTCCTTGTTTCAGCTCATTTCAAGCCGCAGACAGCTTGGAGACACTGTTCTTATTGCAGTGGAGCTAACTTTCAGCTTAAGGTAGCTAAAATGAGCTTAAGTTTCCTTGTTTCAGCTCATTTCAAGCCGCAGACAGCTTGGAGACGCTGTTCTTATTGCAGTGGAGCTAACTTTCAGCTTAAGGTAGCTAAAATGAGCTTAAGTTTCCTTGTTTCAGCTCATTTCAAGCCGCAGACAGCTTGGAGACGCTGTTCTTATTGCAGTGGAGCTAACCTTCAGCTTAAGGTAGCTAAAATGAGCTTAAGTTTTCTGCTAGTGTGGTAACGTTTCTGAAATTCAATAATGTCAGTTGCAGTTGTTATGATGACAGCAAGTCAGTCAAAGTCCAGACTTTAGCTTCTTGCCGTCATCCGAAATATCAACACATAGACGGGTATCTTATAGTTGTCTCCAATCTATGGTATTTTAATAACCTGATTGCTGTCAAAAAAATCTTACGTGCTTAGGGCCCTAACTTCCTCTGCTAGACAAATGGAAAAATATTTCTAGACTTTTTCAGCTTGTTTCAGCTTGTTTCAGCTCATTTCAAGCCGCAGACAGCTTGGAGACACTGTTCTTATTGCAGTGGAGCTAACTTTCAGCTTAAGGTAGCTAAAATGAGCTTAAGTTTCCTTGTTTCAGCTCATTTCAAGCCGCAGACAGCTTGGAGACACTGTTCTTATTGCAGTGGAGCTAACTTTCAGCTTAAGGTAGCTAAAATGAGCTTAAGTTTCCTTGTTTCAGCTCATTTCAAGCCGCAGACAGCTTGGAGACGCTGTTCTTATTGCAGTGGAGCTAACCTTCAGCTTAAGGTAGCTAAAATGAGCTTAAGTTTTCTGCTAGTGTGGTAACGTTTCTGAAATTCAATAATGTCAGTTGCAGTTGTTATGATGACAGCAAGTCAGTCAAAGTCCAGACTTTAGCTTCTTGCCGTCATCCGAAATATCAACACATAGACGGGTATCTTATAGTTGTCTCCAATCTATGGTATTTTAATAACCTGATTGCTGTCAAAAAAATCTTACGTGCTTAGGGCCCTAACTTCCTCTGCTAGACAAATGGAAAAATATTTCTAGACTTTTTCAGCTTGTTTCAGCTTGTTTCAGCTCATTTCAAGCCGCAGACAGCTTGGAGACACTGTTCTTATTGCAGTGGAGCTAACTTTCAGCTTAAGGTAGCTAAAATGAGCTTAAGTTTCCTTGTTTCAGCTCATTTCTAGCCGCAGACAGCTTGGAGACACTGTTCTTATTGCAGTGGAGCTAACCTTCAGCTTAAGGTAGCTAAAATGAGCTTAAGATTCCTTGTTTCAGCTCATTTCTAGCCGCAGACAGCTTGGAGACACTGTTCTTATTGCACTGGAGCTAACATTCAGCTTAAGGTAGCTAAAATGAGCTTAAGTTTCCTTGTTTCAGCTCATTTAAAGCCGCAGACAGCTTAAAGACACTGTTCTTATTGCACTGGAGCTAACATTCAGCTTAAGGTAGCTAAAATGAGCTTAAGTTTCCTTGTTTCAGCTCATTTCAAGCCGCAGACAGCTTGGAGACACTGTTCTTATTGCAGTGGAGCTAACTTTCAGCTTAAGGTAGCTAAAATGAGCTTAAGTTTCCTTGTTTCAGCTCATTTCAAGCCGCAGACAGCTTGGAGACGCTGTTCTTATTGCAGTGGAGCTAACTTTCAGCTTAAGGTAGCTAAAATGAGCTTAAGTTTCCTTGTTTCAGCTCATTTGAAGCCGCAGACAGCTTGGAGACGCTGTTCTTATTGCAGTGGAGCTAACCTTCAGCTTAAGGTAGCTAAAATGAGCTTAAGTTTTCTGCTAGTGTGGTAACGTTTCTGAAATTCAATAATGTCAGTTGCAGTTGTTATGATGACAGCAAGTCAGTCAAAGTCCAGACTTTAGCTTCTTGCCGTCATCCGAAATATCAACACATAGACGGGTATCTTATAGTTGTCTCCAATCTATGGTATTTTAATAACCTGATTGCTGTCAAAAAAATCTTACGTGCTTAGGGCCCTAACTTCCTCTGCTAGACAAATGGAAAAATATTTCTAGACTTTTTCAGCTTGTTTCAGCTTGTTTCAGCTCATTTGAAGCCGCAGACAGCTTGGAGACACTGTTCTTATTGCAGTGGAGCTAACTTTCAGCTTAAGGTAGCTAAAATGAGCTTAAGTTTCCTTGTTTCAGCTCATTTCAAGCCGCAGACAGCTTGGAGACACTGTTCTTATTGCAGTGGAGCTAACTTTCAGCTTAAGGTAGCTAAAATGAGCTTAAGTTTTCTGCTAGTGTGGTAACGTTTCTGAAATTCAATAATGTCAGTTGCAGTTGTTATGATGACAGCAAGTCAGTCAAAGTCCAGACTTTAGCTTCTTGCCGTCATCCGAAATATCAACACATAGACGGGTATCTTATAGTTGTCTCCAATCTATGGTATTTTAATAACCTGATTGCTGTCAAAAAAATCTTACGTGCTTAGGGCCCTAACTTCCTCTGCTAGACAAATGGAAAAATATTTCTAGACTTTTTCAGCTTGTTTCAGCTTGTTTCAGCTCATTTCAAGCCGCAGACAGCTTGGAGACACTGTTCTTATTGCAGTGGAGCTAACTTTCAGCTTAAGGTAGCTAAAATGAGCTTAAGTTTCCTTGTTTCAGCTCATTTCAAGCCGCAGACAGCTTGGAGACACTGTTCTTATTGCAGTGGAGCTAACTTTCAGCTTAAGGTAGCTAAAATGAGCTTAAGTTTCCTTGTTTCAGCTCATTTCAAGCCGCAGACAGCTTGGAGACGCTGTTCTTATTGCAGTGGAGCTAACTTTCAGCTTAAGGTAGCTAAAATGAGCTTAAGTTTCCTTGTTTCAGCTCATTTCAAGCCGCAGACAGCTTGGAGACGCTGTTCTTATTGCAGTGGAGCTAACCTTCAGCTTAAGGGGATGTCGTACCCGACAAAAAATTGTTGTGCAGGTCCGCGCTTTCTGTTTTATCGATACCCTATATAAAACTAACTTAACAGAAATCATATGTGGCGCCCTCTGTATTATATACTAATACATATGTAGTTGAATGCCCACAGATGGCGCTAACAAGCGCGTAATATAAGATATAGAACACAACGCTAGTAAAAGTAATTACAAAATTGATTGTAAAAAAATAAAAATTACTGTAAAAGTAAATGAATAGTATACTGCAAAACTTATAAACGTATCTAATTGGTTTATCCGATTGGAATGGACTGGAGAAATGGCAAATTATATTTAAAAATTATTTTTATATTATACATGTGTAATATTAATTCTAAAAATTAAAGTAACAGCATGTATGTAATAACTCTGCACTTTGCGTACACTTTATTTGTACTGTATTACTGTATTTGTACTTTATGGTAACGTGTACTGTACGTACACTTTATGAATTGTGTACTGTACGTACACTTTATATGGTACCGTGTACTATACGTATACTTTATGGTAACGTGTACTGTACGTACACTTTATGGTAACGTGTACTGTACGTACACTTTATGGTAACGTGTACTATACGTACACTTTATGGTAACGTGTACTGCACGTACACCTTATGGTAACCAAATGTCAGTCGGTATTGTACTTTTCAATTTTCACTTTGATTTGTATTGCAATTTAATTGTAAATTTTGATTTATAATTAATTATAACAAAAGTTACGCATATTCATCTACTAAAATTACAATTTTCTTATCAGTGTTACGTACATTATAATTTTCAATAAACTTAAAAAATGATCTATTATTGTATATAATTAAATTTTTAATCCAGTTCAATTTTCATTACCGCCGTTTAACTCATATACTTTGTAGAGTTTTAGTACCCTTCATTCCTGATAAAAAATATGTACCATTACTTTAAATTATTAAGATTTTCATAATAATAAACTTTCTGAATGGTACTAGCGTCTGCTTTTTAAAATTAAGTTTAAATTGTTAAAGTTTTCTACAACTAATAATATTAATAAAGTAAGTATTTCTGAATAATCTCCATAATTTTATCAACTAATTGGTATGTTTAAATGAATTTTTTAATCACTACTAAATTAAGCAATGAGCAAAACGGTTATTGGTAAACAACAAGTAAACCTACTTCTATGGAGAACGTTGATGGAGGGACACATGTGATTTTATCTTTATATACAATTTTGATTGTTTCATTAAGTTTATTTATGTTAACTTTTATGCACTATAATTAATGCACATGTAGATTATAAAATGGATATTTACTAGGATACTGTTGAACAACTAATAATATATAATACATGGTTATTACCTAACCTAATGGAATTAGTAGGAGGTGCGTGTATACGTCGAGTCGAACTGTGCACGCACCTTCTAGAGGAAACCGTCGTCTGCTAGTTCCTAATAAGCAGGGTATTAGGGCATGGCGACAAGGACGTAATAAACGATTGATAAAAATAGTAATAATTTATTATAATAATAGATAAAGGGTTTTGAACGCCAGCCGCGTATAATTTTGGCGAAATTATAAAACGGGATGGGAAGCATACTTACAAAAGAAGGAATAAATGCACTGCACTTATAACGAAGGCGTGCATCCACCTTGTCAGTATAGAGGAGCATATCCTGGGTTGACGCTTGAAATGTTGCTTTCCTGACACACTCACACACACAAGGTAGTCCGCCACGGGGAAATAAAGGACGATAGCAATCGTATTGTCAACGCGACGCCAACGTTACCGCGACGACGTACTGAAGAGCTCTCACGAGCTTCGACAGGCTCGTGCACTGCTTCGCTGGACAGGCCCGCCGTGCGCGCGCAACTTGCGTCGAACGGTCCGTCTACCGCCGTCGTCCAACGCGCATCGTACGGTGAGTCTTCGCGGTCGTGCGGATTATAGCCTCATTTATTGTACAAGGTTTTAAATTTATTTTATAACAGTGTTTTTGTAGCTGAATAGAAAACTAATTGTTTTAAAAAAATGAACGTATTTTACTCGGCAGGCTTCAGCGGTTATTAAAAACTACTCCCGAAGAATTTGAGACTGATAGAGAACACAGTCGGCGCGTCGTTCAGATTGTCTCGCCTCGCAGATATCCATCGAGAACTAAAAAGCAAACACATAATATATTATAACAAATTTTATATTTTTTTTATAGCAGTGTTTGTGTAGGTAAACCGAAAATTATTTTTAGTCATATATACACAAAAAATACTTTTTCTCGGGTGGCTGCTTTTTAGTTCTCGATGGATATCTACGAGGCGAGACAATCTGGACGATGCGCCGAGAGTGTCTCGCCTCGTAGATATCGGCCTTTATGTTATAAGCAAACACATAATATATTGTAACAAATTTTACATTTTTTTTATAGCAGTGTCTGTGTAGGTAAACCTAAAATTATTTTTAGTAATATATACACAAAAAATACTTTTTCTCGGATGACTGCTTTTTATTTCTCGATGGATATCTACGAGGCGAGACAATATGAACGACGCGCCGAGAGTGTCTCGCCTCGTAGATATCCACCGATATGTTATAAGCAAACACATAATATATTGTAACAAATTTTACATTTTTTTATAGCAGTGTTTGTGTAGGTAAAACAAATATTATTTTTAGTAATATATACACAAAAAATACTTTATCTCGGATGGCTGCTTTTTAGTTCTCGTTGGATATCTACGAGGCGAGACAATCTGGACGACGCGCCTAGAGTGTCTCGCCTCGTAGATATACGCCGTTATGTTATAAGCAAACACATAATATAATGTAACAAATTTTACATTTTTTTATAGCAGTGTTTGTGTAGGTAAACCGAAAATTATTGTTTGTAATATATACACAAAAAATACTTTTTCTCGGAACGCTGCGGCGACTTATTATTGTCGCGTAGAACCTTCAAGGCGAGACACTCTCGGCGCATTGTTTAGATTGTCTCGCCTCGTAGATATCCATCGAGAACGAAAAGCAAACACATAATTTATTCGTACAAATTTTATATTTTTATTATAGCAGCGTTTGTCAAGGTAAACCGAAAATGATTGTTTGTAATATATACACAAAAAATACTTTTTCTCGGGTAGCTGCTTTTTAGTTCTCGATGGATATCTACGAGGCGAGACAATCTGAACGACGCGCCGAGAGTGTCTCGCCTCGTAGATATCCACCGATATGTTATAAGCAAACACATAATATATTGTAACAAATTTTACATTTTTTTATAGCAGTGTTTGTGTAGGTAAACCGAAAATTATTTTTAGTAATATATACACAAAAAATACTTCATCTCGGATGGATGCTCTTTAGTTCTCGATGGATAAATACGAGGCGAGACTATCTGGACGACGCGCCGAGAGTGTCTCGCCTCGTAGATATCCGCCGTTATGTTATAAGGATACACATAATATATTGTAACAAATTTTATATTTTTATTATAGCAGCGTTTGTCAAGGTAAACCGAAAATGATTGTTTGTAATATATACACAAAAAATACTTTTTCTCGGGTAGCTGCTTATTAGTTCTCGATGGATATCTACGAGGCGAGACAATCTGAACGACGCGCCGAGAGTGTCTCGCCTCGTAGATATCCACCGATATGTTATAAGCAAACACATAATATATTGTAACAAATTTTACATTTTTTTTATAGCAGTGTATGTGTAGGTAAACCGAAAATTATTTTTAGTAATATATACACAAAAAATACTTCATCTCGGATGGATGCTCTTTAGTTCTCGATGGATATCTACGAGGCGAGACAATCTGAACGACGCGCCGAGAGTGTCTCGCCTCGTAGATATCCACCGATATGTTATAAGCAAACACATAATATATTGTAACAAATTTTACATTTTTTTTATAGCAGTGTTTGTGTAGGTAAAACAAATATTATTTTTAGTAATATATACACAAAAAATACTTTATCTCGGATGGCTGCTTTTTAGTTCTCGTTGGATATCTACGAGGCGAGACAATCTGGACGACGCGCCTAGAGTGTCTCGCCTCGTAGATATACGCCGTTATGTTATAAGCAAACACATAATATAATGTAACAAATTTTACATTTTTTTATAGCAGTGTTTGTGTAGGTAAACCGAAAATTATTGTTTGTAATATATACACAAAAAATACTTTTTCTCGGATGGCTGCTTTTTATTTCTCGATGGATATCTACGAGGCGAGACAATATGAACGACGCGCCGAGAGTGTCTCGCCTCGTAGATATCCACCGATATGTTATAAGCAAACACATAATATATTGTAACAAATTTTATATTTTTTTTATAGCAGTGTTTGTGTAGGTAAACCGAAAATTATTTTTAGTAATATATACACAAAAAATACTTTATCTCGGATGGCTGCTCTTTAGTTCTCGATGGATATCTACGAGGCGAGACTATCTGGACGACGCGCCGAGAGTGTCTCGCCTCGTAGATATCCGCCGTTATGTTATAAGGATACACATAATATATTGTAACAAATTTTACATTTTTTTTATAGCAGTGTTTGTGTAGGTAAACCGAAAATTATTTTTAGTCATATATACACAAAAAATACTTTTTCTCGGAACTCTGCGGCGACTTATTATTGTCGCGTAGAACCTTCAAGGCGAGACACTCTCGGCGCATTGTTTAGATTGTCTCGCCTCGTAGATATCCATCGAGAACGAAAAGCGAACACATAATTTATTCTTACAAATTTTATATTTTTATTATAGCAGCGTTTGTCAAGGTAAACCGAAAATTATTGTTTGTAATATATACACAAAAAATACTTTTTCTCGGGTAGTTGCTTTTTAGTTCTCGATGGATATCTACGAGGCGAGACAATCTGAACGACGCGCCGAGAGTGTCTCGCCTCGTAGATATCCACCGATATGTTATAAGCAAACACATAATATATTGTAACAAATTTTACATTTTTTTATAGCAGTGTTTGTGTAGGTAAACCGAAAATTATTGTTTGTAATATATACGCAAAAAATACTTTTTCTCGGATGGATGCTTTTTAGTTCTCGATGGATATCTACGAGGCGAGACAATCTGGACGACGCGCCGAGAGTGTCTCGCCTCGTAGATATCCGCCGTTATGTTATAAGGAAACATATAATATATTGTAACAAATTTTATATTTTGTTTGTAGCAGTGTTTGTGTAGGTAAACCGAAAATTATTGTTTGTAATATATACACAAATAATACTTTTTCTCGGGTAGCTGTTTGTTAGTTCTCGATGGATATCTACGAGGCGAGACAATCTGGACGACGCACCGAGAGTGTCTCGCCTCGTAGATATCCGCCGTTATGTTCTAAGGAAACACATAATATATTGTAACAAATTTTATATTTTTTTTATAGCAGTGTTTGTGTAGGTAAACCGAAATTATTGTTTGTAATATATACACAAAAAATACTTTATCTCGGATGGCTGCTTTTTAGTTCTCGATGGATATCTACGAGGCGAGACTATCTGGTCGACGCGCCGAGAGTGTCTCGCCTCGTAGATATTCGCCGTTATGTTATAAGGAAACACATAATATATTGTAACAAATTTTATATTTTTTTTATAGCAGTGTTTGTGTAGGTAAACCGAAAATTATTTTTAGTCATATATACACAGTAATGCTATTTCTTGGAAGACTTCAGCGATTGATTATTGCCGCGTAGAACCTTCGAGGCGAGACACGCTCGGCGCGTCGCTGAGATTGTCTCGCCTCGCAGGTATCCGTCGAATAGCTATTAAATTATTACTAATTACTGTATCATTTTGTCCTGATTGATATTTTGAAATTTTCGATTACTATATAGCCAACGTTAAACTATCCGAATTGACATAAAAAAAACCAACAAAATACGGTATTTCAAATAAAAGTGATAAAAGTGGCAGCACACTCTTTTTTAGAACTGACGCATAACGGGGAAACGTTTATTTCCATCCCTAATTTGTGATACAAGCTTTCGACCGTCCTAGTATTCATCGTATTTTTCTTTTAATTTTTTGTTGTGCACTTTTGTCTGCTTTTTTAGTATTCCAACTTTTACCAATATCGTGAACTTATATATGTGCACCGCATATCTTAGGACACAGTCCAGTTTTTACAATATTAAATTAAATCGTTGTTGCCTGTTGACAAAGAGCGGTTATGTTTCAACTCGAATTTTTCAAATTTAACAATATTTTATCATAAATTCAACTTTGTACTTGTTATACACTTAAAATGTATATTAAAAATATGCCTCTAATCTGTTTTCTAGTTGCCATTGTGTTAAATAATTGGAATTAAACAAATAGTGCACCCAACATTCAGTGTCGACAAAGTACAATGTATTTGAAAGTACGAAGTGCGTGCGGCAGACGGCCCAAATCGGTGCACGCACCTCCTATAGAATCCGTCGCTGTATACTGAGAGAGGTTATGTTTCAATTCGTATTTTTCAAATTTTAACGATATATAGCCATAAATTCAACTTTTGTACTTGTAATTTACTTTAAATCTATACTATAAATGTACCTTTATCCCGTTTTGTAGCTGTCATTATGTTAAGTAATTCGAATTAACCAAATAATGCACCTAACATTCAGTGTTGGTACAGTACAATGTATTTGAAAGTTCGATGTGCGTGCGGTAAACGGCCCGATCGTGCACGGACCTCCTATAGAATCCGTCGCCTATTCCACCACGAATGAAATAAGACATAGCTGGAAACGCTTAGCATCGCCACCTACTGGTGGATTTTCAAACTACGTAGCAAAACTTTTTCTTACTCTTCGGTCTGCTAAATTGCACATTTTTAGAAGGAATGAATATCTTTTTATTTTTCAATTAATTTTTCAATCGATTATGTATTCCTCTAGTTTTACTGAAAAATGATTCTAAGATAATGTAAAATGTTGCCTCTACTTAGTTTCTTGATGCTTGTAATTGCAATCTATATTTATTTCCATCACAAATATCTAGTACCAGCTTCCCAACGTCTTTGTATCAGTCGTATTTTTCAAATTATTTCTTCGTCGTGCACTTTTGACTGTTTTTTTTAGTGTTCCCACATTTATCAATATCGTGAAATTGTGCGTCTGCACTGTATTTGTTAGAAATCTTTCCAGTTTTTACAAAATTCAATTAAATCGTTGTTGCCTGTTAACTAAAAGAGGTTATGTTTGAGATCGTATTTTTCAAATTATAAGCACATTTTAGCACAATTCAAACATTTGTACTTATAATTTATTTAATATATGTATTACAAATATGCCTCCACTGCGTTTATAGGTTATCATTGTATTAGATAATAGTAATAGGATAAATAGTGCGTGTAATATACAGGTGTCGGCATAGTAGGATTAAATTCAGGTATGGCATCCCCTTAAGGTAGCTAAAATGAGCTTAAGTTTTCTGCTAGTGTGGTAACGTTTCTGAAATTCAATAATGTCAGTTGCAGTTGTTATGATGACAGCAAGTCAGTCAAAGTCCAGACTTTAGCTTCTTGCCGTCATCCGAAATATCAACACATAGACGGGTATCTTATAGTTGTCTCCAATCTATGGTATTTTAATAACCTGATTGCTGTCAAAAAAATCTTACGTGCTTAGGGCCCTAACTTCCTCTGCTAGACAAATGGAAAAATATTTCTAGACTTTTTCAGCTTGTTTCAGCTTGTTTCAGCTCATTTCAAGCCGCAGACAGCTTGGAGACACTGTTCTTATTGCAGTGGAGCTAACTTTCAGCTTAAGGTAGCTAAAATGAGCTTAAGTTTCCTTGTTTCAGCTCATTTCAACCCGCAGACAGCTTGGACACACTGTTCTTATTGCAGTGGAGCTAACTTTCAGCTTAAGGTAGCTAAAATGAGCTTAAGTTTCCTTGTTTCAGCTCATTTCAAGCCGCAGACAGCTTGGAGACGCTGTTCTTATTGCAGTGGAGCTAACCTTCAGCTTAAGGTAGCTAAAATGAGCTTAAGTTTTCTGCTAGTGTGGTAACGTTTCTGAAATTCAATAATGTCAGTTGCAGTTGTTATGATGACAGCAAGTCAGTCAAAGTCCAGACTTTAGCTTCTTGCCGTCATCCGAAATATCAACACATAGACGGGTATCTTATAGTTGTCTCCAATCTATGGTATTTTAATAACCTGATTGCTGTCAAAAAAATCTTACGTGCTTAGGGCCCTAACTTCCTCTGCTAGACAAATGGAAAAATATTTCTAGACTTTTTCAGCTTGTTTCAGCTTGTTTCAGCTCATTTCAAGCCGCAGACAGCTTGGAGACACTGTTCTTATTGCAGTGGAGCTAACTTTCAGCTTAAGGTAGCTAAAATGAGCTTAAGTTTCCTTGTTTCAGCTCATTTCTAGCCGCAGACAGCTTGGAGACACTGTTCTTATTGCACTGGAGCTAACCTTCAGCTTAAGGTAGCTAAAATGAGCTTAAGATTCCTTGTTTCAGCTCATTTCTAGCCGCAGACAGCTTGGAGACACTGTTCTTATTGCACTGGAGCTAACATTCAGCTTAAGGTAGCTAAAATGAGCTTAAGTTTCCTTGTTTCAGCTCATTTCAAGCCGCAGACAGCTTAAAGACACTGTTCTTATTGCACTGGAGCTAACATTCAGCTTAAGGTAGCTAAAATGAGCTTAAGTTTCCTTGTTTCAGCTCATTTCAAGCCGCAGACAGCTTGGAGACACTGTTCTTATTGCAGTGGAGCTAACTTTCAGCTTAAGGTAGCTAAAATGAGCTTAAGTTTCCTTGTTTCAGCTCATTTCAAGCCGCAGACAGCTTGGAGACGCTGTTCTTATTGCAGTGGAGCTAACTTTCAGCTTAAGGTAGCTAAAATGAGCTTAAGTTTCCTTGTTTCAGCTCATTTCAAGCCGCAGACAGCTTGGAGACGCTGTTCTTATTGCAGTGGAGCTAACCTTCAGCTTAAGGTAGCTAAAATGAGCTTAAGTTTTCTGCTAGTGTGGTAACGTTTCTGAAATTCAATAATGTCAGTTGCAGTTGTTATGATGACAGCAAGTCAGTCAAAGTCCAGACTTTAGCTTCTTGCCGTCATCCGAAATATCAACACATAGACGGGTATCTTATAGTTGTCTCCAATCTATGGTATTTTAATAACCTGATTGCTGTCAAAAAAATCTTACGTGCTTAGGGCCCTAACTTCCTCTGCTAGACAAATGGAAAAATATTTCTAGACTTTTTCAGCTTGTTTCAGCTTGTTTCAGCTCATTTGAAGCCGCAGACAGCTTGGAGACACTGTTTCTTATTGCAGTGGAGCTAACTTTCAGCTTAAGGTAGCTAAAATGAGCTTAAGTTTCCTTGTTTCAGCTCATTTCAAGCCGCAGACAGCTTGGAGACACTGTTCTTATTGCAGTGGAGCTAACTTTCAGCTTAAGGTAGCTAAAATGAGCTTAAGTTTTCTGCTAGTGTGGTAACGTTTCTGAAATTCAATATGTCAGTTGCAGTTGTTATGATGACAGCAAGTCAGTCAAAGTCCAGACTTTAGCTTCTTGCCGTCATCCGAAATATCAACACATAGACGGGTATCTTATAGTTGTCTCCAATCTATGGTATTTTAATAACCTGATTGCTGTCAAAAAAATCTTACGTGCTTAGGGCCCTAACTTCCTCTGCTAGACAAATGGAAAAATATTTCTAGACTTTTTCAGCTTGTTTCAGCTCATTTCATAGCCGCAGACAGCTTGGAGACACTGTCTTATTGCCGTGGAGCTAACTTTCAGACTTAGGTAGCTAAAATGAGCTTAAGTTTTCCTTGTTTCCAGCTCATTCAAGCCGCAGGACAGCTTGGAGACACTGTTTCTTATTGCAGTGGAGCCTAACTTCAGCTTAAGGTAGCTAAAATGAGCTTAAGTTTCCTTGTTTCAGCTCATTTCAAGCCGCAGACAGCTTGGAGACCTGTTCTTATTGCAGTGGAGCTAACTTCAGCTTAAGGTAGCTAAAATGAGCTTAAGTTTTCTGCTAGTGTGGTAACGTTTCTGAAATTCAATAATGTCAGTTGCAGTTGTTATGATGACAGCAAGTCAGTCAAAGTCCAGACTTTAGCTTCTTGCCGTCATCCGAAATATCAACACATAGACGGGTATCTTATAGTTGTCTCCAATCTATGGTATTTTAATAACCTGATTGCTGTCAAAAAAATCTTACGTGCTTAGGGCCCTAACTTCCTCTGCTAGACAAATGGAAAAATATTTCTAGACTTTTTCAGCTTGTTTCAGCTTGTTTCAGCTCATTTCAAGCCGCAGACAGCTTGGAGACACTGTTCTTATTGCAGTGGAGCTAACTTTCAGCTTAAGGTAGCTAAAATGAGCTTAAGTTTCCTTGTTTCAGCTCATTTCAAGCCGCAGACAGCTTGGAGACACTGTTCTTATTGCAGTGGAGCTAACTTTCAGCTTAAGGTAGCTAAAATGAGCTTAAGTTTCCTTGTTTCAGCTCATTTCAAGCCGCAGACAGCTTGGAGACGCTGTTCTTATTGCAGTGGAGCTAACCTTCAGCTTAAGGTAGCTAAAATGAGCTTAAGTTTTCTGCTAGTGTGGTAACGTTTCTGAAATTCAATAATGTCAGTTGCAGTTGTTATGATGACAGCAAGTCAGTCAAAGTCCAGACTTTAGCTTCTTGCCGTCATCCGAAATATCAACACATAGACGGGTATCTTATAGTTGTCTCCAATCTATGGTATTTTAATAACCTGATTGCTGTCAAAAAAATCTTACGTGCTTAGGGCCCTAACTTCCTCTGCTAGACAAATGGAAAAATATTTCTAGACTTTTTCAGCTTGTTTCAGCTTGTTTCAGCTCATTTCAAGCCGCAGACAGCTTGGAGACACTGTTCTTATTGCAGTGGAGCTAACTTTCAGCTTAAGGTAGCTAAAATGAGCTTAAGTTTCCTTGTTTCAGCTCATTTCAAGCCGCAGACAGCTTGGAGACACTGTTCTTATTGCAGTGGAGCTAACTTTCAGCTTAAGGTAGCTAAAATGAGCTTAAGTTTCCTTGTTTCAGCTCATTTCAAGCCGCAGACAGCTTGGAGACGCTGTTCTTATTGCAGTGGAGCTAACCTTCAGCTTAAGGTAGCTAAAATGAGCTTAAGTTTTCTGCTAGTGTGGTAACGTTTCTGAAATTCAATAATGTCAGTTGCAGTTGTTATGATGACAGCAAGTCAGTCAAAGTCCAGACTTTAGCTTCTTGCCGTCATCCGAAATATCAACACATAGACGGGTATCTTATAGTTGTCTCCAATCTATGGTATTTTAATAACCTGATTGCTGTCAAAAAAATCTTACGTGCTTAGGGCCCTAACTTCCTCTGCTAGACAAATGGAAAAATATTTCTAGACTTTTTCAGCTTGTTTCAGCTTGTTTCAGCTCATTTCAAGCCGCAGACAGCTTGGAGACACTGTTCTTATTGCAGTGGAGCTAACTTTCAGCTTAAGGTAGCTAAAATGAGCTTAAGTTTCCTTGTTTCAGCTCATTTCAAGCCGCAGACAGCTTGGAGACACTGTTCTTATTGCAGTGGAGCTAACTTTCAGCTTAAGGTAGCTAAAATGAGCTTAAGTTTCCTTGTTTCAGCTCATTTCAAGCCGCAGACAGCTTGGAGACGCTGTTCTTATTGCAGTGGAGCTAACCTTCAGCTTAAGGTAGCTAAAATGAGCTTAAGTTTTCTGCTAGTGTGGTAACGTTTCTGAAATTCAATAATGTCAGTTGCAGTTGTTATGATGACAGCAAGTCAGTCAAAGTCCAGACTTTAGCTTCTTGCCGTCATCCGAAATATCAACACATAGACGGGTATCTTATAGTTGTCTCCAATCTATGGTATTTTAATAACCTGATTGCTGTCAAAAAAATCTTACGTGCTTAGGGCCCTAACTTCCTCTGCTAGACAAATGGAAAAATATTTCTAGACTTTTTCAGCTTGTTTCAGCTTGTTTCAGCTCATTTCAAGCCGCAGACAGCTTGGAGACACTGTTCTTATTGCAGTGGAGCTAACTTTCAGCTTAAGGTAGCTAAAATGAGCTTAAGTTTCCTTGTTTCAGCTCATTTCAAGCCGCAGACAGCTTGGAGACACTGTTCTTATTGCAGTGGAGCTAACTTTCAGCTTAAGGTAGCTAAAATGAGCTTAAGTTTCCTTGTTTCAGCTCATTTCAAGCCGCAGACAGCTTGGAGACGCTGTTCTTATTGCAGTGGAGCTAACCTTCAGCTTAAGGTAGCTAAAATGAGCTTAAGTTTTCTGCTAGTGTGGTAACGTTTCTGAAATTCAATAATGTCAGTTGCAGTTGTTATGATGACAGCAAGTCAGTCAAAGTCCAGACTTTAGCTTCTTGCCGTCATCCGAAATATCAACACATAGACGGGTATCTTATAGTTGTCTCCAATCTATGGTATTTTAATAACCTGATTGCTGTCAAAAAAATCTTACGTGCTTAGGGCCCTAACTTCCTCTGCTAGACAAATGGAAAAATATTTCTAGACTTTTCAGCTTGTTTCAGCTTGTTTCAGCTCATTTCAAGCCGCAGACAGCTTGGAGACACTGTTCTTATTGCAGTGGAGCTAACTTTCAGCTTAAGGTAGCTAAAATGAGCTTAAGTTTCCTTGTTTCAGCTCATTTCAAGCCGGCAGACAGCTTGGAGACACTGTTCTTATTGCAGTGGAGCCTAACTTTCAGCTTAAGGTAGCTAAATGAGCTTAAGTTTCCTTGTTTCAGCTCATTTCAAGCCGCAGACAGCTTGGAGACGCTGTTCTTATTGCAGTGGAGCTAACCTTCAGCTTAAGGTAGCTAAAATGAGCTTAAGTTTTCTGCTAGTGTGGTAACGTTTTCTGAAATTCAATAATGTCAGTTGCAGTTGTTATGATGACAGCAAGTCAGTCAAAGTCCAGACTTTAGCTTCTTGCCGTCATCCGAAATATCAACACATAGACGGGTATCTTATAGTTGTCTCCAATCTATGGTATTTTAATAACCTGATTGCTGTCAAAAAAATCTTACGTGCTTAGGGCCCTAACTTCCTCTGCTAGACAAATGGAAAAATATTTCTAGACTTTTCAGCTTGTTTCAGCTTGTTTCAGCTCATTTCAAGCCGCAGACAGCTTGGAGACACTGTTCTTATTGCAGTGGAGCTAACTTTCAGCTTAAGGTAGCTAAAATGAGCTTAAGTTTCCTTGTTTCAGCTCATTTCAAGCCGCAGACAGCTTGGAGACACTGTTCTTATTGCAGTGGAGCTAACTTTCAGCTAAGGTAGCTAAAATGAGCTTAAGTTTCCTTGTTCAGCTCATTTCAAGCCGCAGACAGCTTGGAGACGCTGTTCTTATTGCAGGGGAGCTAACCTTCAGCTTAAGGTAGCTAAAAGGGAGCTTAAGTTTTCTGCTAGTGGGGTAACGTTTCTGAAATTCAATAATGTCAGGTTGCAGTTGTTATGATGACAGCAAGTCAGTCAAAGTCCAGACTTAGCTTCTTGCGTCATCCGAAATATCAACACATAGACGGGTATCTTATAGTTGTCTCCAATCTATGGTATTTTAATAACCTGATTGCTGTCAAAAAAATCTTACGTGCTTAGGCCCTAACTTCCTCTGCTAGACAAATGGAAAATATTTCTAGACTTTTTCAGCTTGTTTCAGCCCAAGTCGATCCCACTCGGGAAACCTTTTGAAAACTCGATTTCAAAAAAAAAATGGGTCATAAATTCATGTTTTTTTTTTTCAATTGCATTTTGCAATAGTAAATTTTTTTTTTTTTTAATTTTGCTGGGCACCATCGCAAAGAGCAGACTTTAAACTTTCAGAATATGACCCTCTATTTTTTTTCTGACGTTTTTAAAGTCAGTTACACGGTCTCAAAGACCGGGGTACCGCGTGTGGCGTTCTCGGCGGAAACGGGTTAATAGACAATTCGTCCTCGCCTTATTGCTCGCCAATTGTCATGGCGAAAAAGAAAGACGGCAGATATCGATTTTGCGTTGATTATCGACGTTTGAACTCTTACACGAAAAGTCGCGCGCAGAATCTCCCGATCATGTCGGAGGTTGTAAAAGACATCGGTTCCGCGAAAATCTTCAGTACTCTCGATCTGAAGAACGGGTACTGGCAAATTCGCCTTTCGGATCGCGCGAAACCCTATACCGCGTTTAGTTCGCCGGATGGTGGCTTATATCAGTGGCGCGTAATGTCGTTCGGTCTAAAAAATGCACCGGGGTGCTTCAACGACTTTATCGTGCAGGAAGTGTTAGGCGGATATATTGATAAATTCTTGAAATCGTACCTTGACGATTTCGTCATTTATTCCGACACTTGGGAGGAACATTTAACTCACTTGAGCCTGGTTTTTGA
>JANSJX010000051.1:0-17500 GCA_026168455.1 Theocolax elegans
AATTATTTCTAAATTTCAAACTTCCATCAAGGAAGTGTCTTTTATTTACCCATCTGCTAAGTGTTTCCAGGCGCTATTTCTTATTTTTGTAATTAATTTGAATTTTAATTTGTTTACAGCAATTGCCGAGTTGTTAGAAATTTATTTGAAAAGAGCATTATTATTTTTATTAATTATTTTTTTAATAAATAATTATTTGTATACAGGTAATAAAAAGTTAAATATATCTGCAATTTGGATTTCGCAACTCTTAAATTTAAAAATTATATTTATTTGTTTGGGTAAAAAAAATATTTAAATTCATTGACGACGTATATATGACGCGTCATACGCGTATTGATGATTAATAAGTGAAATCAGCTGCAGACTAAACGTCAGTTGGTTGTGTGTCAGTTGAGTATTAAAACAGCTAAACTAAACAGAACGTTATCAACAAGGGTCGATAAAAAGTTATCTCGATCCTACGTTAAAAAATCTTTAAATTTAATAAAATTTGTATATTGTCGATGCGTGCATATAATGTGGCGTAATAACAGCAGCAGGACACATTACGGGCAGTATTATCATCTGTTTCCTGAAATACGTAAACATAAGTTGAAATTTAATGAATATCTAAGAATGTCGGTGAAAACATTTGACCACATTTTGAATTCAATTCAAGGATTATTACAAAAGAAATGGTGTAATTTACATTCCGATCCGATTCTTCCAGAAGAAAAGTTAGTTATAACATTAAGATTTCTTGCTACAGGTGAGAGTTATGCTTCTCTAGCGTTGACTTTCGGTATTGGAAAGTCAACTGTATTGGCAACGGTTGTAGAGTGTATGGATGCTATCTGGAACAATCTTCAACCTCTTCACATGCCTTGTCCAACTGAACTAGATTTTCGTAGAATATCAGAAATATTTTATAAAAAATTTAAATTTCCCAACTGCTTGGGTGCGATAGATGGTCGTCGTATTCGCATTAAGAAACCTCCACATTCAGGAACTGCACACTTCAATTATAAAAAATATTATTCAATGGTTCTTCAGGCGCATGTTGATGCAGAATATCGATATATCACAATAGATATTTGTCATTACGGATCTCAGAGTGACGCTGGTATTTTCAGCTATTCGAAGCTAAAGAAAGCCATTGATAATCAACTTTTACAATTACCAAAAGGAAAAGCATTACCTTTGACAAATACAGTTACTCCATACTATTTTGTTGGCGACGGAGCATATCCACTTTCAGATATAATGATGAAACCGTTCAGAGGTTTTAATTTAAAAGAAGAAGAGAAAAATTTTAACACACGGCTTTCAAAAGCTCGTGTAGTTGTTGAGAATGCTTTCGCAAAAACATGTCAAAAGTGGCGAATTTTCTATACCGTTATTGATTGCAGACCTGGAAATGTTGAAAAAATTATAAAAGCTACCTGCGTATTACACAACATCATTTTGAACTTGCAACTACACGATGGGACTGTAGGAGAAACTTTTTACCATGATATTGTTGGCGACGAACAAACAGACAGTGCCGTTTGTACCAGAGAAGAAAAGAGAGGTCAAGAGGTGAGGAGAACGCTAGTTCAGTATTTGATGGACCATTAATTATTCACTGCTATTCAATCAGTACAGGTAATTTTTTATCTACAATATACGTATTTTGAAATAAATGGCATTTCCCTACTCCTTATAAAGTGGTATAAATCTTTCAGAATATCATGGGCCTTAATATGACTGGAGTTGAATTCCATTCTCCTTGCACAACGATTTCGGTGGACCGGTCAAACATTATAAATCTATCACAACCCTGCTCTGATGTTAGCTTAATCAACCTTGATATGCTGATTTACAGCCATACCGGTGAAAAACCTATGCATGTTGCAAAAGATAGTTTCAACATTTCTGTGCAAGGATCAATTTTGTATTACTTTAATTGGTTAATTAAATCTTTTAAATTCGTTTTGTTTTATTTACTTTACAAGTATTCACAATCAAGTCAGCAAAGTGGAAAGACGAGAGGGGAGGGTTTTTATAGATTACAGTCAATATTACGTAGCGTTATAAAAGTAATAGAGGTTTGCAAAGATTTTCAGAAACATACTTGTAACAAGATTGAACGAAGTTAATGTTGTCTCCTAATTTCCAATAAATTGTTGCCTTCAAAGCTTCATTGGGACAATATTTTTTTTGTTTTATTGGTTTCTTGGTTATTTAAAAATTTAATTACAATATTTTTATATTTTTGAAAATAAAACGCAAACCTTCTGTATAAAATCAAAATGGTCCTTTGTCATTTCACTTACCCGTCAACTTGCTGAAAGAATAGTAAAAAAATAAAATATAATTGTGAAAGTATTAAAAATTAATGCTCTTATTTTTAGAAGTTTTAATTAAAAATAATGCGAGTTATAAGAAATTAATTTAATTAAACAGTATACATTATTTTACATTTCATTAAAGAAATTTTACATCTTCATTAAAGAATTTTTTACATACATACTTTTAAATTAGAATTTAAAATTATTGATTATCACGTCTTATTCGCTGATGTTTTTATCATATGAATTTTCAAATAAACAAACAAAGACATTAATATTTATTTATTGTGTCAATACTGTATATAAAATTTTTTGTAATTTGTAAATAATTCTGTAAGTAATATTATTATCTTAGATCAATTTAAATTATTAATAATACAATAGTTTACGTCGGCAAGGTTCCTCTGCTTGTTCAACACCACCAGCAACATCAAGAACCCCATCAGCAGGTCCAGGTTCTTGGGGCGAAACTACCTTTGGTGCAGCTACCTCGGTTGCAGTTATCTGGGGCCTTCTTGCATTTGGCATATTTTGCTTCACCTGGAAATACAAAAAAATGATTTTGTTTACTTGATTACATTTTATACATTTCTTCTGCACAACTTGTAAATGTGTAACCTTATTTTATTATATATATATATTATATATAAAACAAGCTTACATATTTACAAGATCTCATAAAAATTACATCAATAAAATAATATATTTCTTACCATTTTCTCACACGAGTGTCGAATACTATTTTTCGACACGATGGGAGAGAAACTCAATTTACTGTGCAATTTTTAGAATATAGAATAAACGCGAAAAAACGCGATTTCGTGCGCGAAATCGCGTTTCACGTACGATGAGTTAAATAAATTTACCAAAATTATTGTTTATGATTATAATTTTTATTTATATCACTTGTTTCATCATTAGACTCAATATTTTTAGTGGAATGACAAGTTTGTACTTTTCTAAATTTATCAAAGTTGAATGCATCTGGATATGTAATTTTAACATAAAATGATAATACTATTTTGGCATAATTTAATTAATATTGCCATTTTTTAATTTATTATAATTTATAATGCAATAATTTACACAATACTGACTAGTAGTATTATATATGTAATCACATTCTTTAATGACTAAAATATAGTGCGCATTTACATCAGTGTCGTACGATCAGTAAATGAAAAAGTTAAAAATAGATTTTTTCAATTTGTATAAGTTTGCATCATAAATTGCAGGGATAAGGAATATTTATAATTTGGTAACACAAATATGCGCAAAAGTGCGAAAAATGTCAGAACTTCTTAAATCCATTGAACTTTTTGTCTGTATTACTATTATTTTTTTTAATAATGTGGCGGACAAAAAACGAAATCTAAAATTTTGATTATTCATTATATCGTTATTTTTGGGTTTTGCGCTGAAATTATATGAATAATCAATTATTTTTGTAAAAATGTATTTAAATAGTTTATTTCTCTACAAGATATCAACATTTAAAGTTAAATACGTATCATTCAATCGTTAGGATAAATAACGATAGTTTACTAATGCAATTGGATATTGGTATTAAAACTACGTAAAATAGAAAAAAAAACAAAAATATTGATAAAACGATAATTGAAAATTTTAGTACAGAGGTAGCAACATTTGGCAAGCAGAAGTTCAGACGTGTCAGCAAGAGCAACCTATTAAAAACTTTTAACTTGTTTTAATTTATATTACCTCAATAATTAATTCCTGATTTTCATTATCCTTTTTCCCCATTCAGCATCCAATATTTATATATTTTTCTATTTTTCAGAAGCGGAGGTCTCGGAGTATCCGACCACCCAAACGACCCCACCTCCTGCAACAGAGAACCCTGGAGCAGCCGACGATATACTCCTCGACAGCACTTCAACCACGGTTCCTGGATTACCTCCGAACCAGGTAAGTTTTCCTTCAATTATAATATATTTATAATAACACCTACTAATATTTATTATTCCTTTTCAGATGCCCCTTAATGATGACACCATCACAACTGTCACTTCACTTAAGGGGTTATCATACTCAATTAAAAATTCAAATTTCGCGCCACAAAATATAGCAGACGAAAAAACAAATAATTTACTTATAACAATGAATAAAAACAAATTCACGCAAAACCAGGAGTTAAGTGCCCTCCGTTATGTAATTATCTATCAATTTAAAGAGTTTCAAGTTATTATAACAATATGTCGCCGAGGAAACCTTGAAAAATGCAATTTTCTTATATTTTTCAAGGTTTCCTCGGCGACATATTGTTATATTAACTTAAACTCTTTAAATTGATAGATAATTACATAACGGAGGGCACTTAACTCCTGGTTTTGCGTGAATTTGTTTTTATTCATTGTTATAAGTAAATTATTTGTTTTTTCGTCTGCTATATTTTGTGGCGCGAAATTTGAATTTTTAATTGAGTATGATAACCCCTTAAGTGAAGTGACAGTTGTGATGGTGTCATCATTAAGGGGCATCTGAAAAGGAATAATAAATATTAGTAGGTGTTATTATAAATATATTATAATTGAAGGAAAACTTACCTGGTTCGGAGGTAATCCAGTGTCGCGTCCCGACGAAAATTATATTATTATTTTTCGTAAAAAAGTACTGCGTAGTTTAGAATAAAAATACGGCGTAGAAGACGAACAAAATAAGGTTGATAAAGAATGGTTCTAAGTAAATGCAGTAATATAAAATATAATTTATAAAGCTAAGGAACAGATTATTTTACGAGTGTTTCAAACGAAAAAGAGACTGATAAGTAGAGTTGAAGATATTATTCAAAGCCAATACGCATATAAGCGGGATCACCGATAGTGAGATCGAAACGAAGGGTTACGCAAGAGTTTTTTTTGTACTGCACTATAAAATCAATGCTCGGAGAAGAGCCGGCAATGGGAAACATCGACTAGAAAATTCGAGCATTAGAAGGAAGTAATAAATTAAGCCGTTCTTTGGATAACGTCGCAGTAATAAAAGGGGGACAGCAAATTCTCCGAATTAACTACGAAGCGATACAGAAAATGCATGGGATTCGACAATTTTTAACTACGCACATCTAACGGTCCAATCGGGTGCAAGCACAGAAAAATCGAGAACTACTTACACAATTTCCATATAAGGCAAAGTGTAAGACAAGGAAGAAGTGTAAGACAAGGAGAGATGCATAGATTTTAGGGTATATAAAGAGGACCCAGAACAGACACAGCCACTCCTAAATTTTCATCTAAAGCTTTCGCAAGGCGAAGCTCTGCTGGACAACTCTTTGATTTTTATCCAAGGGCGTGGCTCTGCTACTTGAACTTTGAAATAATACGTATTAAAAATCACAAGAGGAATCGAGACGCATCATTGAGATCTACAAGCCATAGTCGAGGAACTACGACTTCGACATCTGGAAATCGTCGAGCCCCAACAGCATACACATCTAACGTCGACGCCCGCAGGTCTAGCAGGACATTATACGGCAATCTGACACCGCTACCCACTTTTAAGGCGGACCTTCGTTCCTCACCGAATATACACACATATATATATATATATATATATATATATATATATATATATATCTATATATTTGGGTACTTAAGGTATATTCTTTTCGGCTATCTATACGCTTGTATTATTCGTAAGGGCAACCTGATATTTTATGTTATTTCGATTGCTGAACCAACCGATTTCTTTTGAAACAATTATTATCATATATTACAACTCATTTATAATAATTATTCGTTACATTGCATTTGATTTGAAATATTCACGGTTTAAATTACAATTTATTAACTATAATTCATGTTTTAAACGACAACCATTTTTTATTTTATCTGCATTTATTTATAATGATTCCTATTTCCATTATTGATTATTAATGTTTATAATAAAATAACCTTGCGAATATTTTATTCTGTAATGTGCTAACGTGTTCGCCGCACACTTGTTTATTTAATCGAAATTAAGATCTTTATTTGACTTAAATAAATTTATGCAATTGTAAATAAAATAGTGTAAATTTATGTATTTTTGCCCATTAAAAAGCTGTAATAATTTAGTTTCACGTGTTCATTTAAAGAAAAACAGCATATTATATTTAAATAAATAATGCATAATTAATACGAAAATAAACATATATTATTTTATTTATCCCACATTATATCCTACATCTCTACTCTCAAAATAACTTCGCTCGCTAACCCCGGAGACGTAAGGCTAGTCCTAGTCAAACAAGAGCGAAAGGAACGCGAATGGTTTATTAACCATTTGCCTTCTTGTAATATTTTTTATAGTGATTGGTGCAAGTCTGGACGTGACAGATTGTATTAATTATTATAATAAATTTGGTGCATCGGCCGGGAAACTCACATTTATGAGAGAAAAAAAGAGATTAAAGGAATAATGTGTTTAGAAGTAAAATGTCAGGTTCGCCTAAAAATACTGATTGTTATGTAAATAAACAAAGAAACACGAGTTTAGAATTTTCTATGAATGATACGTTATTAAATTTATACAAAGAAAAAGTTCAGACTCTCGATACTCTCGATTTAACTAAAACTCCTAGGGAAACAGTGCAAAATTTGACAAAAGAAATAAATTATTTAAAGGATAGACTAGAAAAAAGTGCAGCAAATATTTCATTATCTATAAAAATACCTCGCGATTTTGAATATAGAGACCCTTTTTTTCCAACTGATCTTTCTATTTCCGAAGTTAGTGAAGACGAACAAGAAGACACAATAATTACTCCCACGCGCGTAAAACATTTTAGTTTAAAACCCGCAGTTTTGAATTACGAGGAACAAAAAGAACTTATCGCGAATAATCCTGTAAATTTTAGTACGCCAGCCCCAATTTATCGTCCATATGAACCATTGATTTTAACACCGGATAACGTTATAAGCTCGGTAAGAAAACGGCTCGCGACTGAAGTAAAAAAAGAATTGTTAGATTCTTATCTCGAGGAACCTAAAATCATAGAAAGTTTACAAGAAAGTGTAAAAAAAGGGACAACTTTTCAAGGTATCATAAATAAGATTAAAGGCGCGTTAAATATTTTTTCCGCACCGATCGAAAAAGAGACTGAGGAAGCAAAGACACTAGTGACAGACACGGCGAAAGTACTCGACGAAAAACTAATTCAAGGCGCGACAGATTTTACAGTTCCCTTCGATAATCAATTAATTAAAAAATTACCCGAACAAGCAAACTCTTCTAAGATTAAAGACGAATTATTTAATAAAATTAATTTAGACGAATTAAGAACAAGCACCGGAACAAAACCAAAAAAACTAGATAGGAGTGAAGTTAAAAAACAAATTAACAATAAAACAATGACGTCTCAAATTCGAGGTTTATCGCTAAAGGACGCTCTAGATTTAATACCGCGATTTAACGGTCATAATATAAATTTATCGCAATTTTTGGACGGATGCAACGAAGCAAAAGAAATTTTACCGTCGGAGTACGAAAAAGAATTAACAAAACTTATTCGAATGCGTTTATATGGGGAAGCTTTAACTTGTGCGCGCGGAGAAAATTTTAATTCTATCAAAGAAATATCCGATTTTTTCGAAAACACCTTCGGATCGATAAAAACATATTACGAGTGGACGGGAGAACTAGCTAAATTAAAACAAAAAAACAATGAGACAGTCGTTGCTTATTTTAATCGGTTACAAGAAATAAAAAATGAAATAGTCAAAGCGGCCGACAGAGAGGGACGAGTCGCGATAGCAGATCATTTCATGCTTGAACTAAGGCGAGATTGTTTAAAATTCTTTTTAAAAGGGCTTCGTTGGGAAATTCGTGCGCGTTTAGGGACTCCAAGTTCTATAAAACAAGCTCGTGAACAAGCGCTCGAGGTGGAGCGCGAGTTCGCTTGTAGCGTCTTGGACGAGGAGACGCCGAGCCGAGAAGAGACTCGTTTTCGTTCAACTCGAGAAACGCGTAAAGTAAACTATATTTCGAATAACTCTCCGATTGTATGTCAATATTGTTCTAAGACTGGTCATGGAGCCATAAATTGTTTCAAATTAGCACGAAGTTTTGCGGAAAGATTTTCCGATAATAACAACCGACGCAATCCCATAAACAGTTCATATAGTCCACAAAATCGCTCGGATAACAGTCGTAATTATAATAGACCAAATTTACAATTTGGTGGTTGGAATGAGTATCAAAATCAGACGGAATTTTTACCAAATAGAGACAGAGATAAAAATGATTCCTTTGTTCGTTATAATAATAATAAATATTCATCGCAACAATTTAACAAAGAAGATCGGGGAAATAATTCCGGGACTCGCGGTGTGCGCGAGCCGGTTAATCCAACTTCCCAAGAATCACGATATATTAATAACGAATCGAATAATAATATAAGATCACCAGTTACTTGTTTTCATTGCGGAAAACCCGGTCACATAAAGCGCGATTGTTATAAGTTACAAAGAGAGATAAGAGAAGGAAATCAAAATCAGGGAAACACCGACACTCTCTCTCCGAGGAGGGTCGAGAGAGAGGCTACGAATCAAATTCCCTCTACTTCGAGCGCGGAAACCCGCTCAAACGTCCCCTCCGCACCGCGAAAATAAATTTAAGCCAACAGAGTTCAGCCCCGGTCGTAATCTTCGATACCGGTCAGTTAAGACGTCCGTTAAAATTTTTGCTAGATACAGGAGCATCGGTAAGTCTAATTAAAGAGTCAGAAGTAGACTCTCGCGTAAGAATTGACGAAAATGATATTATATTGTTAAAAGGCATAACTGACCACTCATTAACTACTCGTGGTAAAATCAGAGTAGTTTAATAAAAAGTGTCTTCTATTGATCGTCACGAACCAATGGTGTTTACAGATGTTTATTTAAGTTACAAAAATATGCCGACGTTTCGGACGTTTTTACGTCCCTTTTCAAGGCAAATTCTAACAGAACTCAAAAAAACCACATATCACTCGTGTAAATCTCGCAAAAGCCACTCTTCATTATTACATATACATTCTTTTTGCTAATTTTCACCACCCACGCTGTCGTCTCCAGAACACATTGTTTAAAAATTATATATATATATCTATATACATAGGACCTCCCCGAAGGGAGTCCTAAGTCACACTCCCTTCGGGGAGGTCCTATGTATATAGATATATATATATATAATTTTTAAACAATGTGTTCTGGAGACGACAGCGTGGGTGGTGAAAATTAGCAAAAAGAATGTATATGTAATAATGAAGAGTGGCTTTTGCGAGATTTACACGAGTGATATGTGGTTTTTTTGAGTTCTGTTAGAATTTGCCTTGAAAAGGGACGGCGTAAAAACGTCCGAAACGTCGGCATATTTTTGTAACTTAAATAAACATCTGTAAACACCATTGGTTCGTGACGATCAATAGAAGACACTTTTTATTAAACATTACTTGAACGAACGATAGATTCATTTAAACAAAATCAGAGTAGATTTCGAAGGATCTCCCGTGGAACTCAATTTAGTACATGATTCGTTTCCTATACAACAAGACGGAATCTTAGGCACCGATTTTTTCCGTAGAAACGATGCAAAAATCAATTATTTGGAACAATATTTAGAATTTAACGGATTAATCCTCCCCTTTGAAAATGCAAATAATATGCAAACGGATGAATCAATTTACATAATGGAGGATATCGAAAATTATGACCGAAAATCAATACGATATTTGCCAAACCCAAGGGAAAACAATGGTTATACGAACATGAAAAATTCAATATTTTATAATTATACCGATAGTGACTCAGAAACGTCAAGTGATTTTCAATTACACGAAAATGATGAAACGTTTATAAAATTTGACACAAACGAATCGTATGAAATCTACGAGCAAGAACAAAAAAATGAAAGAAATCAAAATGGCAACGACAAAAACCTATACAATCACAGTGAAAAAGAACAAGAGTTATATGACGATTATAAAAATGACGAAATACAAGTACATCAGATCGACGAGGAGTCGGATCTAAGGAATAATACATGTAAAGCAAGTGAAAATTGTTATGGATTAATGAAGGAAGAACAATTACAAATAAATAATGGAAAAGCGCAGTCACGGGTATGTGATGTGACTGAGCTACGTATTAAAGAGAAATTTGATGAAATTACTGAAAATTATGGTATTATTGAAGCACCATTGTTCGATAGGATGGCTGAGAGTCCCTCCTGTACTAATTATGAAAACGAAGTTGACCTGAAGTATGATATTGAAAATGAAATAAAAAATGAAGAAAATTTATGGGGTAAGACAGTTAATAATTGTCAAGTACAAATGGATTATGAAATCGAGGAGGGCGATAAATGCAGACCTCGTGAAAATAAGGAAAATTTTGTTGCTAAAAAAATGAATTGTCGAGTACAAATGGATTATGAAATCGAGGAGGGCGATAAGTGCGGACCTCGTGAAAATAAGGAAAATTTTGTTGCTAAAAAAATGAATTGTCGAGTACAAATGGATTATGAAATCGAGGAGGGCGATAAGTGCGGACCTCGTGAAAATAAGCAAGATTTTGTTGATAAAAAGATGAATTGTCCAGTACGAATGGAGTACGAAATCGAGGAGGGCGATAAATGCGGACCTCGTGATAAAAATGTTAGTAAATTGAATAACAAAGAATTGGTTATGTCGGGGAAAGAGTTAGATACTATCCCGAGAACCGAAATATTATGGATAAACAAACAAGGAACTGAAGAAACTGAAAATGAAATAAATAATGAGAATTTAATAAACATACAGGAAGAAAATGAACAGGATGAGGACCCTAGCGATTTTTTATTGAATGAACGGGTTATAAACGAAAATTTACGAAGCGAATTTGTTGAAGCCATACACGAAAACGAAATGAATAACAGTTATTTGGTTTATTCAAATAAACCTTATATTAATAATTTTTATAGTTATGAAAGTGAAGAGGTCGACATACACGACATTTCTGACGATCGATCTGAAGCGAGGATACTTAACATAACGGAGGATATGAGTACACTTAATCGTAATGAACGATTAAAAGAAGCATTGCATTTTGATAAAATGGACGAGGAACAAAGACAATCTATAGAGAATGTAATTGATAAATATTCGGATTGTTTCTGTCTAAAAGGAGAAAAATTAGGCGTGACAAATGCTATAGAACATAAGATACCGACTGTCGACGACATACCAATCACAGCTAAGCCATATAGATTTCCTCATGCTCTCAAAAGCGAACTTGATAAACAATTAAAAGAAATGATTGAAGGAGACATAATTGAACCATCAAGTTCCAATTATACGTCGCCTGTTTTTCTAGTAACAAAGAAGCCTGATAGTCAGGGTAATAAACGATACTGACTAGTTGTCGATTTTCGACAATTAAACGATAAAACCGTAAAAGATCGATACCCATTACCTAATATACTAGATATTATCGATCAAATCGGACCAGAAAATCGTGTATTCACCGTCTTGGATTTATGTCAAGGATTTTTACAAGTTCCGTTAGCTCAAGAAGATCGACATAAAACAGCTTTTGCATCTTCATTCGGTTTATTTCAATTTAAAACAATGCCTATGGGATTATGCAATTCTCCAGCCACTTTTCAAAGAATGATTGATCGTGTTTTCGAGGGCATGCAAGGCAAAGAAATATTTTTATTCCTTGACGACGCAGTTATATACGCTAAAAATATTCAGGAGCATAACCAAAAGTTTGAAAAATTTTTGCAAAGAGTACGCGCCGCAAATCTGAAATTACAGCCAGACAAATGTGAATTTTTGAAGAGAGAAGTAGTGTATCTGGGACACGTACTATCACCAGAAGGTGTTTTGCCGGATCCAAAAAAATTAGAAGCAGTAAAAAAATTTCCAATTCCAAAAACAGTGAAAAACATACGTCAATTTTTAGGATTAGCAGGTTATTATAGACGATTCATTGCGAATTTTTCGGGTATTGCCAGACCGTTAAGTAATTTATTAAAGAAAGACGCACCCTTCCTATGGTCCAGCGAGGTGCAAAAGGCATTCGATGATTTAAGAGAAAAGTTGTGTAAACAACCAATACTACAAATCGCAGATTTTAATAAACCATTTATAGTGACTTGTGACGCTAGCGGTACAGCAATAGGAGCAATATTATCACAAGGAGAGGTGGGAACCGACCTACCAGTTGCTTATGTTTCACGAGTATTAAACAAAGCCGAGCAAAAATATGATACTTATTCAAGGGAAGCATTAGCCATACTGTATGCCGTTACTCAGTTCGATTGCTATCTAAGAGGCCGTCGTTTCCTCATTATAACAGATCATAAACCACTTGTTTGGTTTAAAAACTCAGTAGATCCGACATCTAGAGTTAGTAGATGGAGAATAAAACTGAATGCATACGACTTTGACATCGTATACAAAGCCGGTAAAAGTAACGTTAATGCTGACGCGTTATCAAGAAATCCAATAGAAGAACCCGTTTATGTTATTAAAAATCATTCTATGGAAACACGCAGTCGTACAGGAAAAATAACACGGCCAAACTACAACGAAAAGAGAGCAAAACGACCCAACAAGTCAAATATATCAAAAGAACCAGTCAAAAACCTTCCTATAATACAAGAAGCCCCCGAGGAAATTGAAACGATAGTCAACTCAGACAAAAGATTACAACCCATGGAGATAGATAATTTTAACAACCAATTTGACGAGTCCTGGGAAGAAAAGGATGTTTACGAAGAACCAAATGATGAAAAGAAATTCATTGAAGTTAAAGAACAACTCTTTATGAGAAAAGATAATTACGTTTATTTCATAACTACGACTGGAATGCCTTTAGATGAAGGATCCAGAAATTTGGCTTCCAAATTATTACTACCTCATTTTTCCAATTTAAATCCAGGAGAAATAAGAATCAATAACAAAAACGGAAAAATGCATTTTGCTATGGTGTTACGTGACGAAGAGCGACTGAGTACTTCAGAAATTATTAATAATCTAAAAACGAATCTATTAAATTTGAAAAATATTATATTAAAAGAAAAATTACGTTCAATAAGTATCGCGAAGAGCGAATTTATTGAAAACGTTTCATGGAACGAAATATTGAAACAAATAAGTATAACTCTACGAAAAATTAATGTAAAAATAATTATTTGTTTAGGGTTCATAAAATGTGTGGAAGAAAGTAATAGGGAGAATATTATTCGCGAAATGCACGAGTCTGCTTGTGCAGGGCATAAAGGGGTAACAAAAACCTATAAACGTATAAAACAACGTTTTTATTGGCCAGATATTAAGAAAGACTTACAAAACTACATTAGACATTGTTTAACTTGCCAACTAAAAAAATTGGTTCGTGTTAAAACTAAACAACGTATGATAATAACAGATACTCCGTACTCGGCTATGGAATCCATATCGGTCGATCTTGTGGGACCATTTCCCAGATCTCGAAATAATAACAATAATATATTAACCATTCAATGCAACCTTTCAAAATACTGTATGGCGATACCCATACCAGACGCGACCGCGGCAACAATCGCCGAAGCGTTAGTTCGTCGACACTTTTCAATTTTTAGCGCCCCGTTATTAATTATCTCCGACCAAGGTACCTCATTTTTAAGTAGTCTGATGAGAGAAGTAGCGAAAATTTTTAAGATTAAACAAGTTAAAACCACGGCTTATCACCCTCAGTCCAACTCCGTTGAGCGTTTTCATAGCAGTTTAGCAGATTATTTAAAAACAATGATAGAAAGAAATGACTCATGGGATGAGTTATGCGAATTAGCCGCGTTTTCATATAATACGTCGGTACATGAGGGTCATCTCTACACGCCTTTTGAAATTGTTTTTGCAAGAAAAGCGCGACTACCATCAAACGAACCTTTAGACCCACGAGAACGAGTTCCAACGTATGATGATTACATTATAAATTTACGACAACGTTTAAACGAAATACAGGGAATCGCGCGAGAAAAATTAATAGCTTCTAAACATAGGTCGAAATTCTATTACGACAGGAAAGCCAATCATCAAGAATTTCAGACAGGGGATAATGTCTGGTTATTAAAAGGAGGGAAGAAATACAAACTAGGCGATCAATATACTGGACCACATCGGATTTTAGAAATAGTTAATGACAAGGGAAATGTAAAAATAGAGCTAGCTCATAATAAAACGAAAATAGTGCATGTTAATAGGTTAAGATATTCATATATGGAACCTTTGTAGTGCCTAAACATAGGTATATAATATATAATGGCCCCAATGTGCTTGAAAATATGTATACGCACTAATATATATTTTACAGTTCTAAAAGTTGTCAATAGAATAATATTTATTATCTTGTAATTACAATTGGCATACATTCAACTTAAAATAAAATTATTTCAATTTATCTGACTTTATACAAAAAAAAAACGATATAAAAATAATGTGTATATATCTAAATTAACGGCGAAAATAAACTACAAGGAAATAATATTTTTTATTATACGGAAAGATCATTACAAGAAAAGCATACACTCACTTAAATTAAATAAATACGCGATTATTAAACTAGAAACGAATAAAGCAAATAACAAAAAAAAAGGTCTTTTTCTCTTTACTCTTCTCGCCTAAGATAACAATGATGTTAATGTACAAAGGAAAGTAAGAAAAAGGTTTAAATTTTCAATGTCAGTTGAACTTAGTCAAATTTAAATTTAATTGTTATATATATAAAAAAAAATTGATTTACAATAAAATAGAATCATTGGAGTCTAACACATCACTAAACCTAAAACCTATATCCTATTCTTCCTAAGGAGTGCTTGATTGCACCCTTTCCTCCTCGTTGCGGTAAATGGTCCAGCAACACCGTCACTTATCCTTCCTAAGGAGTGCTTGATTGCACCCTTTCCTCCTCGTTGCGGTAAATGGTCCAGCAACACCGTCACTTATCCTTCCTAAGGAGTGCTTGATTGCACCCTTTCCTCCTCGTTGCGGTAAATGGTCCAGCAACACTGTCACTTATCCTTCCTAAGGAGTGCTTGATTGCACCCTTTCCTCCTCGTTGCGGTTAATGGTCCAGCAACACCGTCACTTATCCTTCCTAAGGAGTGCTTGATTGCACCCTTTCCTCCTCGTTGCGGTAAATGGTCCAGCAACACCGTCACTTATCCTTCCTAAGGAGTGCTTGATTGCACCCTTTCCTCCTCGTTGCGGTAAATGGTCCAGCAACACCGTCACTTATCCTTCCTAAGGAGTGCTTAGTTGCACCCTTTCCTCCTCGTTGCGGTAAATGCTCCAGCAACACCGTCACTTATCCTTCCTAAGGAGTGCTTGATTGCACCCTTTCCTCCTCGTTGCGGTAAATGGTCCAGCAACACTGTCACTTATCCTTCCTAAGGAGTGCTTGATTGCACCCTTTCCTCCTCGTTGCGGTAAATGGTCCAGCAACACCGTCACTTATCCTTCCTGAGGAGTGCTTGATTGCACCCTTTCCTCCTCGTTGCGGTAAATGGTCCAACAACACCGTCACTTATCCTTCCTAAGGAGTGCTTGATTGCACCCTTTCCTCCTCGTTGCGGTAAATGGTCCAGCAACACCGTCACTTATCCTTCCTAAGGAGTGCTTGATTGCACCCGTTCCTCCTCGTTGCGGTAAATGCTCCAGCAACACGGTCACTTATCCTTCCTCAGGAGTGCTTAGTTGCACCCTTTCCTCCTCGTTGCGGTAAAACCTCCGGCAACACGGTCACTTATCCTTCCTACATACCGTTCAAAATGTAAACCTATATAAATAATTACAACTGAACTCACCTTGACTCTAGTAATTCTGTTAATTAGTCATATTTTCTTACTGGTCGCGCAGGTATAAATATATAAGGAGAGTTTAGCATACTAGAAACAAAATAAAAACTAACACTAGACTCAATGGACATAGGAGAATCTGTACAACAAAACAACGATTGCAAAGAAACGAGAAGAGGAGGGAAAAGAAAGATTTTTAAAATTAATAATAAAAAAAAAGTTTAAAACTTCATTAATTAAAGTAATTAAGTAAAGTGAACTCACTAATAGTATCAATACACATGTCGGACAAAATCTTCGATTCAGATTCAAAGTATGAGAATATTTATAATATTGATTTTAATAAAAAAAAAAATGCCGAAAATTCGATTAATTTGTCAATTTTGTGGATAAAGTTCAAAATTCAACTATTAATAAAAACAATAATAATTAAAATTGTACAATTTAGTATTTATGCCAATGTAGTTCATACTAGTGTTCAATCTAATACTTTGCTCATAAATACTGATTTAAACAATCTATGTATATAAAAGAAAAAGGTTTAAAAAAATAAAACAACACTTATTTTCATGCGATTAATTCCATACGATTAATCAATTTTTATATAGAACTAATAATATAAAACCTAAGACAGGCACATTAGAAGATTCTCCCCTTATTTATAAACAATAAGTATGCTAATTGTTTCGAATGGTATAAAAAAAAACGTACATAACAAATAAATTTTAAAATTTTATAAAACAATTTAGGATATCCAATGATAATTGGTACAGATAAATAATATTTTTCTCGTGTTTATATTACCAATAATACAATGTGTAGCAAAAAAAAATATACAAAAATAATATAATTAGTAATAAAATTCTGGTGAATTTATTTAAATATCATTCAAAATTAATATTCTTTCATTGAAAACTAAAAAGTAAATAAATTCAAACGATTTGTTTCATTTACTTGAACATAACAAATAAGTTTCTACAGTTGCTAGTTTAAATAAAATCAAGAAAATGACGAATATTTAAACTATTCCTCAAAATATAGAAATAAAAAGAGTGTAAATTAGTCATTTTAACGTGAAACATAATGGAATCAAGCGAATAAAAACGAACGTTGCTGCCATGATTCTATGATGAGCAAGCATCGAGCAGTTCCGTAACTGCTTGGGTTATTCCGTCATATCGTTTATTCAGTGTAGTCTACTCTTTCTCCCAAAATATAGGAGAACGGTTTTACATGAGCCTACTTAGCCTACTCAATTTTCGCACTGTCACTTATGTATTGCTCATTTTATTTTTTCATTTGTATCGATTGTATGGAGCCGCGGTGGCTCATGGGTAGAGCTCCCAACTCTCACACCGAGGGTCGTGGGTTCGATCCCAGACGTG
>JANSJX010000051.1:22500-131875 GCA_026168455.1 Theocolax elegans
CAAATCCACTTTGTTTTGTTTGTTGTATTGTTCCTTGATTTATATTTAAAAACACTGAACAATGCAACATACAACACAAAAAATGGCACATATGACAAGGAACTACAATGGACCTTGCACATAAAAAAATTCGACATCTGTACGAAATTACTCTCTTAATTATATACAGAAATATCACGTTTAATTAAGCTATACCATCATGTAATATCTCAACAGTTGTTTTCATTAAAAGCCCACCATGTTTTGTTTGTTGTATTGTTCCTTGATTTATACTTAAAAACACAGAACAATGCAACATACAACACAAAATATGGCACATATGACAAGGCATTACAATGGACCTTGCTCATAAAAAATTCGACATCAGTACGGAATACTCTCTTAATTATATACAGAAATATCACGTTTATTTAAGCAATACCATTATATAATATCTCAAAAGTTGCTTTTTTTCAAATCCACTTTGTTTTGTTTGTTGTATTGTTCCTTGATTTATATTTAAAAACACAGAACAATGCAACATACAACACAAAATATGGCACAAATGACAAGGAATTACAATGGACCTCGCACATAAAAAATTCGACATCTGTACGGAATTACGATCTTAATTATATCCAGAAATATCGCGTTTATATAAGCAATACCATCATATAATATCTCAACAGTTGCCTTCATTTAAAACCCACTTTGTTTTGTTTGTTGTATTGTTGCTTGATTTATACTTAAAAACACAGACCAATGCAACATACAACACAAAATATGGCACATAAAACAAGGAATTACAATGGCCCTCGAACATAAAAAATTCGACATCTGTACGGAATTACGATCTTAATTATATCCACAAATATCGCGTTTATGTAAGCAATACCATTATATAATATCTCAAAAGTTGCTTTTTTTCAAATCCACTTTGTTTTGTTTGTTGTATTGTTCCTTGATTTATAATTAAAAACACAAACCAATGCAACATGCAACACAAAATATGGCACATATTACAAGGCACTATACAATGGACCTTGCACATAAAAAATTCGACATCTGTACGAAATTACTCTCTTAATTATATACAGTAATATTATGTTTATTTAAGCTATACCATCATGTAATATCTCAACAGCTGTTTTCATTAAAATCCCACCATATTTTGTTTGTTGTATTGTTCCTTGATTTATAATTAAAAACACAAAACAATGCAACATACAACACAAAATATGGCACATATTACAAGGCACTATACAATGGACCTTGCACATAAAAAATTCGACATCTGTACGAAATTACTCTCTTAATTATATAGAGTAATATTATGTTTATTTAAGCTATACCATCATGTAATATCTCAACAGCTGTTTTCATTAAAAGCCCACCATGTTTTGTTTGTTGTATTGTTCCTTGATTTATAATTAAAAACACAAAACAATGCACCATACAACACAAAATATGGCACATATTACAAGGCATTATACAATGGACCTTGCACATAAAAAATTAGACACCAGTACGGAATTACTCTCTTAATTATATACAGAAATATCACGTTTATTTAAGCTATACCATCTTGTAATATCTCAACAGTTGCCTTCATTTAAAACCCACTTTGTTTTGTTTGTTGTATTGTTCCTTGATTTATACTTAAAAACACAGAACAATGCAACATACAACACAAAATATGGCACAAATGACAAGGAATTACAATGGACCTCGCACATAAAAAATTCGACATCTGTAAGGAATTACGATCTTAATTATATCCAGAAATATCGCGTTTATATAAGCAATACCATCATATAATATCTCAACAGTTGCCTTCATTTAAAACCCACTTTGTTTTGTTTGTTGTATTGTTCCTTGACTTATAATTAAAAACACAGAACAATGCAACATACAACACAAAATATGGCGCAAAGGACAAGGAATTACAATGGACCTCGCACATAAAAAATTCGACATCTTTACGGAATTACGATCTTAATTATATCCAGAAATATCGCGTTTATATAAGCAATACCATCATATAATATCTCAACAGTTGCCTTCATTTAAAACCCACTTTATTTTGTTTGTTGTATTGTTCCTTGATTTATACTTAAAAACATAGAACTATGCAACATACAACACAAAATATGGCACATAAAACAAGGAATTACAATGGCCCTCGAACATAAAAAATTCGACATCTGTACGGAATTACGATCTTAATTATATCCAGAAATATCGCGTTTATGTAAGCAATACCATTATATAATATCTCAAAAGTTGCTTTTTTTCAAATCCACTTTGTTTTGTTTGTTGTATTGTTCCTTGATTTATAATTAAAAACACAAAACAATGCAATATGCAACACAAAATATGGCACATATTACAAGGCACTATACAATGGACCTTGCACATAAAAAATTCGACATCTGTACGAAATTACTCTCTTAATTATATACAGTAATATTATGTTTATTTAAGCTATACCATCATGTAATATCTCAACAGCTGTTTTCATTAAAATCCCACCATGTTTTGTTTGTTGTATTGTTCCTTGATTTATAATTAAAAACACAAAACAATGCAACATACATCACAAAATATGGCACATATTACAAGGCACTATACAATGGACCTTGCACATAAAAAATTCGACATCTGTACGAAATTACTCTCTTAATTATATAGAGTAATATTATGTTTATTTAAGCTATACCATCATGTAATATCTCAACAGCTGTTTTCATTAAAAGCCCACCATGTTTTGTTTGTTGTATTGTTCCTTGATTTATAATTAAAAACACAAAACAATGCACCATACAACACAAAATATGGCACATATTACAAGGCATTATACAATGGACCTTGCACATAAAAAATTAGACATCAGTACGGAATTACTCTCTTAATTATATACAGAAATATCACGTTTATTTAAGCTATACCATCTTGTAATATCTCAACAGTTGCCTTCATTTAAAACCCACTTTGTTTTGTTTGTTGTATTGTTCCTTGATTTATACTTAAAAACACAGAACAATGCAACATACAACACAAAATATGGCACAAATGACAAGGAATTACAATGGACCTCGCACATAAAAAATTCGACATCTGTAAGGAATTACGATCTTAATTATATCCAGAAATATCGCGTTTATATAAGCAATACCATCATATAATATCTCAACAGTTGCCTTCATTTAAAACCCACTTTGTTTTGTTTGTTGTATTGTTCCTTGACTTATAATTAAAAACACAGAACAATGCAACATACAACACAAAATATGGCACATAAAACAAGGAATTACAATGGCCCTCGAACATAAAAAATTCGACATCTGTACGGAATTACGATCTTAATTATATCCACAAATATCGCGTTTATTTAAGCTATACCATCTTGTAATATCTCAACAGTTGCCTTCATTTAAAACCCACTTTGTTTTGTTTGTTGTATTGTTCCTTGATTTATACTTAAAAACACAGAACAATGCAACATACAACACAAAATATGGCACAAATGACAAGGAATTACAATGGACCTCGCACATAAAAAATTCGACATCTGTAAGGAATTACGATCTTAATTATATCCAGAAATATCGCGTTTATATAAGCAATACCATCATATAATATCTCAACAGTTGCCTTCATTTAAAACCCACTTTGTTTTGTTTGTTGTATTGTTCCTTGACTTATAATTAAAAACACAGAACAATGCAACATACAACACAAAATATGGCGCAAAGGACAAGGAATTACAATGGACCTCGCACATAAAAAATTCGACATCTTTACGGAATTACGATCTTAATTATATCCAGAAATATCGCGTTTATATAAGCAATACCATCATATAATATCTCAACAGTTGCCTTCATTTAAAACCCACTTTATTTTGTTTGTTGTATTGTTCCTTGATTTATACTTAAAAACATAGAACTATGCAACATACAACACAAAATATGGCACATAAAACAAGGAATTACAATGGCCCTCGAACATAAAAAATTCGACATCTGTACGGAATTACGATCTTAATTATATCCAAAAATATCGCGTTTATGTAAGCAATACCATTATATAATATCTCAAAAGTTGCTTTTTTTCAAATCCACTTTGTTTTGTTTGTTGTATTGTTCCTTGATTTATAATTAAAAACACAAAACAATGCAATATGCAACACAAAATATGGCACATATTACAAGGCACTATACAATGGACCTTGCACATAAAAAATTCGACATCTGTACGAAATTACTCTCTTAATTATATACAGTAATATTATGTTTATTTAAGCTATACCATCATGTAATATCTCAACAGCTGTTTTCATTAAAATCCCACCATGTTTTGTTTGTTGTATTGTTCCTTGATTTATAATTAAAAACACAAAACAATGCAACATACAACACAAAATATGGCACATATTACAAGGCACTATACAATGGACCTTGCACATAAAAAATTCGACATCTGTACGAAATTACTCTCTTAATTATATAGAGTAATATTATGTTTATTTAAGCTATACCATCATGTAATATCTCAACAGCTGTTTTCATTAAAAGCCCACCATGTTTTGTTTGTTGTATTGTTCCTTGATTTATAATTAAAAACACAAAACAATGCACCATACAACACAAAATATGGCACATATTACAAGGCATTATACAATGGACCTTGCACATAAAAAATTAGACATCAGTACGGAATTACTCTCTTAATTATATACAGAAATATCACGTTTATTTAAGCTATACCATCTTGTAATATCTCAACAGTTCCCTTCATTTAAAACCCACTTTGTTTTGTTTGTTGTATTGTTCCTTGATTTATACTTAAAAACACAGAACAATGCAACATACAACACAAAATATGGCACAAATGACAAGGAATTACAATGGACCTCGCACATAAAAAATTCGACATCTGTAAGGAATTACGATCTTAATTATATCCAGAAATATCGCGTTTATATAAGCAATACCATCATATAATATCTCAACAGTTGCCTTCATTTAAAACCCACTTTGTTTTGTTTGTTGTATTGTTCCTTGACTTATAATTAAAAACACAGAACAATGCAACATACAACACAAAATATGGCGCAAAGGACAAGGAATTACAATGGACCTCGCACATAAAAAATTCGACATCTTTACGGAATTACGATCTTAATTATATCCAGAAATATCGCGTTTATATAAGCAATACCATCATATAATATCTCAACAGTTGCCTTCATTTAAAACCCACTTTATTTTGTTTGTTGTATTGTTCCTTGATTTATACTTAAAAACATAGAACTATGCAACATACAACACAAAATATGGCACATAAAACAAGGAATTACAATGGCCCTCGAACATAAAAAATTCGACATCTGTACGGAATTACGATCTTAATTATATCCAGAAATATCGCGTTTATGTAAGCAATACCATTATATAATATCTCAAAAGTTGCTTTTTTTCAAATCCACTTTGTTTTGTTTGTTGTATTGTTCCTTGATTTATAATTAAAAACACAAAACAATGCAATATGCAACACAAAATATGGCACATATTACAAGGCACTATACAATGGACCTTGCACATAAAAAATTCGACATCTGTACGAAATTACTCTCTTAATTATATACAGTAATATTATGTTTATTTAAGCTATACCATCATGTAATATCTCAACAGCTGTTTTCATTAAAATCCCACCATGTTTTGTTTGTTGTATTGTTCCTTGATTTATAATTAAAAACACAAAACAATGCAACATACAACACAAAATATGGCACATAAAACAAGGAATTACAATGGCCCTCGAACATAAAAAATTCGACATCTGTACGGAATTACGATCTTAATTATATCCAGAAATATCGCGTTTAAATAAGCAATACCATCATATAATATCTCAACAGTTGCCTTCATTTAAAACCCACTTTGTTTTGTTTGTTGTATTGTTCCTTGATTTATACTTAAAAACACAGAACAATGCAACATACAACACAAAAAATGGCACATATGACAAGGAACTACAATGGACCTTGCACATAAAAAAATTCGACATCTGTACGAAATTACTCTCTTAATTATATACAGAAATATCACGTTTAATTAAGCTATACCATCATGTAATATCTCAACAGTTGTTTTCATTAAAAGCCCACAATGTTTTGTTTGTTGTATTGTTCCTTGATTTATACTTAAAAACACAGAACAATGCAACATACAACACAAAATATGGCACATATGACAAGGCATTACAATGGACCTTGCTCATACAAAATTCGACATCAGTACGGAATACTCTCTTAATTATATACAGAAATATCACGTTTATTTATGCTATACCATCATGTAATATCTCAACAGTTGTTTTCATTAAAAGCGCACCATGTTTTGTTTGTTGTATTGTTCCTTGATTTATAATTAAAAACACAAAACAATGCAACATACAACACAAAATATGGCACATATTACAAGGCATTATACAATGGACATTGCACATAAAAAATTCGACATCAGTACGGAATTACGATCTTAATTATATCCAGAAATATCGCGTTTATGTAAGCAATACCATTATATAATATCTCAAAAGTTGCTTTTTTTCAAACCCACTTTGTTTTGTTTGTTGTATTGTTCCTTTATTAATAATTAAAAACACAGAACAATGCAACATACAACACAAAATATGGCACAAATGACAAGGAATTACAATGGACCTCGCACATAAAAAATTCGACATCTGTACGGAATTACGATCTTAATTATATCCAGAAATATCGCGTTTATATAAGCAATACCATCATATAATATCTCAAAAGTTGCTTTTTTTCAAACCCACTTTGTTTTGTTTGTTGTATTGTTCCTTGATTAATAATTAAAAACACAGAACAATGCAACATACAACACAAAATATGGCACAAATGACAAGGAATTACAATGGACCTCGCACATAAAAAATTCGACATCTGTACGGAATTACGATCTTAATTATATCCAGAAATATCGCGTTTATATAAGCAATACCATCATATAATATCTCAACAGTTGCCTTCATTTAAAACCCACTTTGTTTTGTTTGTTGTATTGTTCCTTGATTTATACTTAAAAACACAGAACAATGCAATATACAACACAAAATATGGCACATAAAACAAGGAATTACAATGGCCCTCGAACATAAAAAATTCGACATCTGTACGGAATTACGATCTTAATTATATCCAGAAATATCGCGTTTAAATAAGCAATAACATCATATAATATCTCAACAGTTGCCTTCATTTAAAACCCACTTTGTTTTGTTTGTTGTATTGTTCCTTGATTTATACTTAAAAACACAGAACAATGCAACATACAACACAAAATATGGCACATATGACAAGGCATTACAATGACCCTCGAACATAAAAAATTCGACATCTGTACGGAATTACGATCTTAATTATATCCAGAAATATCGCGTTTATCTAAGCAATACCATTATATAATATCTCAAATGTTGCTTTTTTTCAAATCCACTTTGTTTTGTTTGTTGTATTGTTCCTTGATTTATATTTAAAAACACAGAACAATGCAACATACAACACAAAAAATGGCACATATGACAAGGAACTACAATGGACCTTGCACATAAAAAAATTCGACATCTGTACGGAATTACGATCGTAATTATATCCAGAAATATCGCGTTTATATAAGCAATACCATCATATAATATCTCAACAGTTGCCTTCATTTAAAACCCACTTTGTTTTGTTTGTTGTATTGTTCCTTGATTTATACTTAAAAACACAGAACAATGCAACATACAACACAAAATATGGCACATAAAACAAGGAATTACAATGGACCTCGCACATAAAAAAATTCGACATCTGTACGGAATTACGATCTTAATTATATCCAGAAATATCGCGTTTATATAAGCAATACCATCATATAATATCTCAACAGTTGCCTTCATTTAAAACCCACTTTGTTTTGTTTGTTGTATTGTTCCCTGATTTATACTTAAAAACACAGAACAATGCAACATACAACACAAAATATGGCACAAATGACAAGGAATTACAATGGACCTCGCACATAAAAAATTCGACATCTGTACGGAATTACGATCTTAATTATATCCAGAAATATCGCGTTTATATAAGCAATACCATCATATAATATCTCAACAGTTGCCTTCATTTAAAACCCACTTTGTTTTGTTTGTTGTATTGTTCCTTGATTTATACTTAAAAACACAGAACAATGCAATATACAACACAAAATATGGCACATAAAACAAGGAATTACAATGGCCCTCGAACATAAAAAATTCGACATCTGTACGGAATTACGATCTTAATTATATCCAGAAATATCGCGTTTAAATAAGCAATAACATCATATAATATCTCAACAGTTGCCTTCATTTAAAACCCACTTTGTTTTGTTTGTTGTATTGTTCCTTGATTTATACTTAAAAACACAGAACAATGCAACATACAACACAAAATATGGCACATATGACAAGGCATTACAATGACCCTCGAACATAAAAAATTCGACATCTGTACGGAATTACGATCTTAATTATATCCAGAAATATCGCGTTTATATAAGCAATACCATCATATAATATCTCAACAGTTGCCTTCATTTAAAACCCACTTTGTTTTGTTTGTTGTATTGTTCCTTGATTAATACTTAAAAACACAGAACAATGCAACATACAACACAAAATATGGCACAAATGACAAGGAATTACAATGGACCTCGCACATAAAAAATTCGACATCTGTACGGAATTACGATCTTAATTATATCCAGAAATATCGCGTTTATATAAGCAATACCATCATATAATATCTCAACAGTTGCCTTCATTTAAAACCCACTTTGTTTTGTTTGTTGTATTGTTCCTTGATTTATACTTAAAAACACAGAACAATGCAATATACAACACAAAATATGGCACATAAAACAAGGAATTACAATGGCCCTCGAACATAAAAAATTCGACATCTGTACGGAATTACGATCTTAATTATATCCAGAAATATCGCGTTTAAATAAGCAATAACATCATATAATATCTCAACAGTTGCCTTCATTTAAAACCCACTTTGTTTTGTTTGTTGTATTGTTCCTTGATTTATACTTAAAAACACAGAACAATGCAACATACAACACAAAATATGGCACATATGACAAGGCATTACAATGACCCTCGAACATAAAAAATTCGACATCTGTACGGAATTACGATCTTAATTATATCCAGAAATATCGCGTTTATCTAAGCAATACCATTATATAATATCTCAAATGTTGCTTTTTTTCAAATCCACTTTGTTTTGTTTGTTGTATTGTTCCTTGATTTATATTTAAAAACACAGAACAATGCAACATACAACACAAAAAATGGCACATATGACAAGGAACTACAATGGACCTTGCACATAAAAAAATTCGACATCTGTACGGAATTACGATCGTAATTATATCCAGAAATATCGCGTTTATATAAGCAATACCATCATATAATATCTCAACAGTTGCCTTCATTTAAAACCCACTTTGTTTTGTTTGTTGTATTGTTCCTTGATTTATACTTAAAAACACAGAACAATGCAACATACAACACAAAATATGGCACATAAAACAAGGAATTACAATGGACCTCGCACATAAAAAAATTCGACATCTGTACGGAATTACGATCTTAATTATATCCAGAAATATCGCGTTTAAATAAGCAATAACATCATATAATATCTCAACAGTTGCCTTCATTTAAAACCCACTTTGTTTTGTTTGTTGTATTGTTCCCTGATTTATACTTAAAAACACAGAACAATGCAACATACAACACAAAATATGGCACAAATGACAAGGAATTACAATGGACCTCGCACATAAAAAATTCGACATCTGTACGGAATTACGATCTTAATTATATCCAGAAATATCGCGTTTATATAAGCAATACCATCATATAATATCTCAACAGTTGCCTTCATTTAAAACCCACTTTGTTTTGTTTGTTGTATTGTTCCTTGATTTATACTTAAAAACACAGAACAATGCAATATACAACACAAAATATGGCACATAAAACAAGGAATTACAATGGCCCTCGAACATAAAAAATTCGACATCTGTACGGAATTACGATCTTAATTATATCCAGAAATATCGCGTTTAAATAAGCAATAACATCATATAATATCTCAACAGTTGCCTTCATTTAAAACCCACTTTGTTTTGTTTGTTGTATTGTTCCTTGATTTATACTTAAAAACACAGAACAATGCAACATACAACACAAAATATGGCACATATGACAAGGCATTACAATGACCCTCGAACATAAAAAATTCGACATCTGTACGGAATTACGATCTTAATTATATCCAGAAATATCGCGTTTATATAAGCAATACCATCATATAATATCTCAACAGTTGCCTTCATTTAAAACCCACTTTGTTTTGTTTGTTGTATTGTTCCTTGATTAATACTTAAAAACACAGAACAATGCAACATACAACACAAAATATGGCACATAAAACAAGGAATTACAATGGCCCTCGAACATAAAAAATTCGACATCTGTACGGAATTACGATCTTAATTATATCCAGAAATATCGCGTTTATATAAGCAATACCATCATATAATATCTCAACAGTTGCCTTCATTTAAAACCCACTTTATTTTGTTTGTTGTATTGTTCCTTGATTTATACTTAAAAACACAGAACAATGCAACATACAACACAAAATATGGCACAAATGACAAGGAATTACAATGGACCTCGCACATAAAAAATTCGACATCTGTACGGAATTACGATCTTAATTATATCCAGAAATATCGCGTTTATATAAGCAATACCATCATATAATATCTCAACAGTTGCCTTCATTTAAAACCCACTTTGTTTTGTTTGTTGTATTGTTCCTTGATTTATACTTAAAAACACAGAACAATGCAATATACAACACAAAATATGGCACATAAAACAAGGAATTACAATGGCCCTCGAACATAAAAAATTCGACATCTGTACGGAATTACGATCTTAATTATATCCAGAAATATCGCGTTTAATAAGCAATAACATCATATAATATCTCAACAGTTGCCTTCATTTAAAACCCACTTTGTTTTGTTTGTTGTATTGTTCCTTGATTTATACTTAAAAACACAGAACAATGCAACATACAACACAAAATATGGCACATAATGACAAGGCATTACAATGGACCCTCGAACATAAAAAATTCGACATCTGTACGGAATTACGATCTTAATTATATCCAGAAATATCGCGTTTATATAAGCAATACCATCATATAATATCTCAACAGTTGCCTTCATTTAAAATCCACTTTGTTTTGTTTGTTGTATTGTTCCTTGATTTATACTTAAAAACACAGAACAATGCAACATACAACACAAAATATGGCACATATGACAAGGAATTACAATGACCCTCGCACATAAAAAATTCGACATCTGTACGGAATTACGATCTTAATTATATCCAGAAATATCGCGTTTATATAAGCAATACCATCATATAATATCTCAACATGTTGCCTTCTTTAAAACCCACTTTGTTTTGTTTGTTGTATTGTTCCTTGATTTATACTTAAAAACACAGAACAATGCAACATACAACACAAAATATGGCACATATGACAAGGAATTACAATGGACCTCGCACATAAAAAATTCGACATCTGTACGGAATTACGATCTTAATTATATCCAGAAATATCGCGTTTATATAAGCAATACCATCATATAATATCTCAACAGTTGCCTTCATTTAAAACCCACTTTGTTTTGTTTGTTGTATTGTTCCTTGATTTATACTTAAAAACACAGAACAATGCAACATACAACACAAAATATGGCACATAATGACAAGGAATTACAATGGACCTCGCACATAAAAAATTCGACATCTGTACGGAATTACGATCTTAATTATATCCAGAAATATCGCGTTTATATAAGCAATACCATCATATAATATCTCAACAGTTGCCTTCATTTAAAACCCACTTTGTTTTGTTTGTTGTATTGTTCCTTGATTTATACTTAAAAACACAGAACAATGCAACATACAACACAAAATATGGCACATAATGACAAGGAATTACAATGGACCTCGAACATAAAAAATTCGACATCTGTACGGAATTACGATCTTAATTATATCCAGAAATATCGCGTTTATATAAGCAATACCATCATATAATATCTCAACAGTTGCCTTCATTTAAAACCCACTTTGTTTTGTTTGTTGTATTGTTCCTTGATTTATACTTAAAAACACAGAACAATGCAATATACAACACAAAATATGGCACATAAAACAAGGAATTACAATGGCCCTCGAACATAAAAAATTCGACATCTGTACGGAATTACGATCTTAATTATATCCAGAAATATCGCGTTTATATAAGCAATACCATCATATAATATCTCAAAAGTTGCTTTTTTTCAAACCCACTTTGTTTTGTTTGTTGTATTGTTCCTTGATTAATAATTAAAAACACAGAACAATGCAACATACAACACAAAATATGGCACAAATGACAAGGAATTACAATGGACCTCGCACATAAAAAATTCGACATCTGTACGGAATTACGATCTTAATTATATCCAGAAATATCGCGTTTAAATAAGCAATAACATCATATAATATCTCAACAGTTGCCTTCATTTAAAACCCACTTTGTTTTGTTTGTTGTATTGTTCCTTGATTTATACTTAAAAACACAGAACAATGCAACATACAACACAAAATATGGCACATAAAACAAGGAATTACAATGGCCCTCGAACATAAAAAATTCGACATCTGTACGGAATTACGATCTTAATTATATCCACAAATATCGCGTTTATGTAAGCAATACCATTATATAATATCTCAAAAGTTGCTTTTTTTCAAATCCACTTTGTTTTGTTTGTTGTATTGTTCCTTGATTAATAATTAAAAACACAGAACAATGCAACATACAACACAAAATATGGCACAAATGACAAGGAATTACAATGGACCTCGCACATAAAAAAATTCGACATCTGTACGGAATTACGATCTTAATTATATCCAGAAATATCGCGTTTAAATAAGCAATAACATCATATAATATCTCAACAGTTGCCTTCATTTAAAACCCACTTTGTTTTGTTTGTTGTATTGTTCCTTGATTTATACTTAAAAACACAGAACAATGCAACATACAACACAAAATATGGCACAAATGACAAGGAATTACAATGGACCTCGCACATAAAAAATTCGACATCTGTACGGAATTACGATCTTAATTATATCCAGAAATATCGCGTTTATATAAGCAATAACATCATATAATATCTCAACAGTTGCCTTCATTTAAAACCCACTTTGTTTTGTTTGTTGTATTGTTCCTTGATTTATACTTAAAAACACAGAACAATGCAATATACAACACAAAATATGGCACATAAAACAAGGAATTACAATGGCCCTCGAACATAAAAAATTCGACATCTGTACGGAATTACGATCTTAATTATATCCAGAAATATCGCGTTTAAATAAGCAATAACATCATATAATATCTCAACAGTTGCCTTCATTTAAAACCCACTTTGTTTTGTTTGTTGTATTGTTCCTTGATTTATACTTAAAAACACAGAACAATGCAACATACAACACAAAATATGGCACATATGACAAGGCATTACAATGACCCTCGAACATAAAAAATTCGACATCTGTACGGAATTACGATCTTAATTATATCCAGAAATATCGCGTTTATCTAAGCAATACCATTATATAATATCTCAAATGTTGCTTTTTTTCAAATCCACTTTGTTTTGTTTGTTGTATTGTTCCTTGATTTATATTTAAAAACACAGAACAATGCAACATACAACACAAAAAATGGCACATATGACAAGGAACTACAATGGACCTTGCACATAAAAAAATTCGACATCTGTACGGAATTACGATCTTAATTATATCCAGAAATATCGCGTTTATATAAGCAATACCATCATATAATATCTCAACAGTTGCCTTCATTTAAAACCCACTTTATTTTGTTTGTTGTATTGTTCCTTGATTTATACTTAAAAACACAGAACAATGCAACATACAACACAAAATATGGCACAAATGACAAGGACTTACAATGGACCTCGCACATAAAAAATTCGACATCTGTACGGAATTACGATCTTAATTATATCCAGAAATATCGCGTTTATATAAGCAATACCATAATATAATATCTCAACAGTTGCCTTCATTTAAAACCCACTTTGTTTTGTTTGTTGTATTGTTCCTTGATTTATACATAAAAACACAGAACAATGCAATATGCAACACAAAATATGGCACATAAAACAAGGAATTACAATGGCCCTCGAACATAAAAAATTCGACATCTGTACGGAATTACGATCTTAATTATATCCAGAAATATCGCGTTTATATAAGCAATACCATCATATAATATCTCAAAAGTTGCTTTTTTTCAAACCCACTTTGTTTTGTTTGTTGTATTGTTCCTTGATTAATAATTAAAAACACAGAACAATGCAACATACAACACAAAATATGGCACAAATGACAAGGAATTACAATGGACCTCGCACATAAAAAATTCGACATCTGTACGGAATTACGATCTTAATTATATCCAGAAATATCGCGTTTAAATAAGCAATAACATCATATAATATCTCAACAGTTGCCTTCATTTAAAACCCACTTTGTTTTGTTTGTTGTATTGTTCCTTGATTTATACTTAAAAACACAGAACAATGCAACATACAACACAAAATATGGCACATAAAACAAGGAATTACAATGGCCCTCGAACATAAAAAATTCGACATCTGTACGGAATTACGATCTTAATTATATCCACAAATATCGCGTTTATGTAAGCAATACCATTATATAATATCTCAAAAGTTGCTTTTTTTCAAATCCACTTTGTTTTGTTTGTTGTATTGTTCCTTGATTTATATTTAAAAACACAGAACAATGCAACATACAACATAAAATATGGCACAAATGACAAGGAATTACAATGGACCTCGCACATAAAAAATTCGACATCTGTACGGAATTACGATCTTAATTATATCCAGAAATATCGCGTTTATATAAGCAATACCATCATATAATATCTCAACAGTTGCCTTCATTTAAAACACACTTTGTTTTGTTTGTTGTATTGTTCCTTGATTTATACTTAAAAACACAGAACAATGCAACATACAACACAAAATATGGCACATAAAACAAGGAATTACAATGGCCCTCGAACATAAAAAATTCGACATCTGTACGGAATTACGATCTTAATTATATCCAGAAATATCGCGTTTATGTAAGCAATACCATTATATAATATCTCAAAAGTTGCTTTTTTTCAAATTCACTTTGTTTTGTTTGTTGTGTCACGTCCAGACTTGCACCAATCACTATAAAAAATATTACAAGAAGGCAAATGGTTAATAAACCATTCGCGTTCCTTTCGCTCTTGTTTGACTAGGACTAGCCTTACGTCTCCGGGAGTAGCGAGCGAAGTTATTTTGAGAGTAGAGATGCAGGATATAATGCGGGATAAATAAAATAATATATGTTTTATTTCGTATTAATTATGCATTATTTATTTAAATATAATATGCTGCTTTCCTTTAAATGAACAAGTGTGACTAAATTATTACAGCTTTTTATGGGCAAAAACACATAAAATTACACTATTTTATTAACAATTGTATAAAATTATTTAAGTCGAATAACTATTAATTTTGATTGAATAAACAAGTGTACGGCGAACACATTAACACATTATAGAATAAAAGATATACAAGGTTTTTTAATTATAAACATTAATAATCGAAATAAGAATTATTATAAATAAATGCAGATTTAATTAAAAATTGTTGTCGTTTTAAACATGAATTATTGTTAATAAAGTGTATTTCAAACCGCGAATATTGCAAATTAAATGCAATACAACGTATAATTATTATAAATAAATTGTAATATATAATAATAATTGTTATAAAAGAAAACGGTTGGTTCAGCAATCGAAATAACATAAAATATCAGGTTGCCTTTACGAATAATACAAGCGTATAGATAGCCGAAAAGAATATACCTTAAGTACCCAAATATATAGATATATATGTATATATATATATATATGTGTGTATATTCGGTGAGGAACGAAGGTCCGCCTTGAACGTGGGTAGCGGTGTCAGATTGCCGTATAATGTCCTGCTAGACCTGCGGGCGTCGACGTTAGATGTGTATGCTGTTGGAGCTCGACGATTTCCAGATGTCGAAGTCGTAGTTCCTCGACTATGGCTTGTAGATGTCAATGATACGTCTCGATTCCTCTTGTGATTTTCAATACGTATTACTTAAAAGTTCAAGTAGCAGAGCCACGCCCTCGAATAAAAATCAAAGAGTTGTCCAGCAGAGCTTCGCCTTGCGAAAGCTTTAGATGAAAATTTAGGAGTGCCTGTGTCTGTTCTGGGTCCTCTTTATATACCCTAAAATCTATGCATCTCTCCTTGTCTTACACTTCTTCCTTGTCTTACACTTTGCCTTATATGGAGATGTGTAAGTAGTTCTCGATTTTTCTGTGCTTGCACCCGATTGGACCGTTAGATGTGCGTAATTAAAAATTATCGAATCCCGTGCATTTTCTGTATCGCTTCGTAGTTAATTCGGAGAATTTGCTGTCCGTTCTTTTATTACTGCGACATTATCCAGAGAACGGCTTAATTTATTACTTCCTTCTAATGCTTGAATTTTCTAGTCCATGTTTCCCATCGCCGGTTCTTCTCCGAGCATTGATTTTATAGTGCAGTACAAAAAAAAACTCTTGCGCAACCCTTCATTTCGATCTCACTATCGGTGATCCCGCTTATATGCGTACAGGCTTCGAATAATATCTTCAACTCTACTTATCCGTCTCTTTTTCGTTTGAAACACTCGTGAATTAATCGGTCCCTTAGCTCTATAAATTATATTTTATATTACTGCATTTACTTAGAACTATTCTTTATCAACCTTATTTCGTTTTTCTCCCACGCCGTAATTTTATTCTAAACTACACAGTACTTTTTACGAAAAATAATAATATAATTTTCGTCGGGACGCGACAACTCCCCCCCTTTTTAAAAACGACGCCCTCGTCGTTAAACAATATAATTATTATATTATTATTTCTCTTGACATAAGATATCATACTTAATTTTAAATTATAAACATTATTTCGATTAATTTTTCTTTATTTCTTATGGTGAACTTTATAAACCATATTACAATTATTTATTTCGTAGTTCAATTTCGTTTGTTATTATGTTACATACTTCGAGTACATTATTTCAAACAGTTTAACAGTATTGATATAATTCACCTATACAAATAGATGCGTAATAAAAAGAGTTTTATTATTACAATTTATTATAGATATTCCGAAAAATTGTATAATTATTATTAAATGTGTTTTCTATAGTTAACAAAAAAAAATTTATTTATCTTTAGTTTGTACCCTTAATTTTTAGTATACATCAAGTCATGTTAAAAATATGTGTTACTAATATATTTTTTTTTCTCGTAGCCATATTTTTTTTACAAAATTTTCAATTTTCTTCTATAATATTTGTATGCTTACATATATATTTTCTAAAAAGTCAAAGAAAAGAGTTAGATATTAGTTTCCGTTTTTTTTTTACATTTATTCAATTAATAAATCTTACTATTACGAATTGTTGAAGAGAGAAAAATAAATTTTCTTGTTCTTATACAATATAGGTTCTCCCTTCAATGTGAACAATGTTAGTATGTCTTATCTTAATAATATATGTATATATTTTATTTTATTTTATGAAAGGATTAGGAGTGAAGAAAAATTAATTTTCTTCGCTCCCCCTCCTTCCCTCTGAAATGTAACGAAAACGTTGAATATATCTATTCAAGGCTTTCGTTATGAGTTTTCCTCTCGGCTATTATAAACAAGGAATCACTTTGACTTATTTATTACTCTCGAGTACCCCTCCTAGTTCTGTCAATACTAAACGTTTTCGTTGGTCGCTTGAATTTTTTTTTCAAGTAATCTTTTATACCCTAGTAAATTATTTTCCCTTAGTGCGATAAGGTTTTATTTAAATACGGGTGGTTCCTTGCGTTTTTTCGTCAGTATTCGTCAAGCAGTGACTATCTTCGTTTCTCCAAGGTCTCTCCTCTCTATTTTTACTAAGTAAGTGTTTTTATTATTATTATTTTTATTATCATCTCGTTTTGTTGCCTATTATTATTATCTCTTTTTTTTTTTTACTAGTTCTAACAAGGAAAAATAGCGTACCCCTTATATAAGAGAATATTTATTTTTTTCCACGCATATTATTTTTTCTTTCAAATAAAAATTTGCTTTTGTCGTTAAGGTTCTGTTATATATTTCTTTGTGTGTGTTTTATTTTTATTTCTCTAATATATTATTTTTTTTTTCCAGGATGAATTTTGAAAAGGCACGTCTATTGATGCAGTGGGCTATACGCCAACGAAACGATCGGGAATTTAGTCCCGATTTATTTGAAGCTCGGAGCTGGTTTTTAGCCGCTGCTCAGGAGCTAAATGTTTTATGTATAAACGAAGGGGTCCCACTGGATGTGGACACCCTGCTGCTGTTACTCAATTTATCTCTACGAGAACTTGCGGCCCTATCAGAATTACCTGCGAGCTCCGAGGTTTCAAATTCATCATTCTCGTCCGAGGAGGAAATGGATGAGGGGGAGTTGGAGGCGATGGAGGTGGAGGAGGAGGAGGAGGAGGAGGAGGAGGAGGAGGAGGAGGTGGAGGTGGTGGCACTGGAGGAAGATCCGTCGCCGAGGTCGCCCTCGCCAGAGCAGGTGTCTGACGTTCCGGCCTCATTTTACTGGCCATCCGACGGGGAGGATCTCCCTGCTATTCTCCAGTGCCGCGAATGATAGAAATTATAGATATATCATCCGAGGCTGAATTGTAATCGGATTTGTGCTGTTTGTATTGTCACAAAAAAAATTTTTAATAGGGAATTAAACTCGTTTGTATAGTTCTTAATAGAGTGTTTTATTTTTCCCCTTTTTCATTCCCTTCCTCATTCACCTGGAGAGAGAGAGAGAGTGTGTGTGTGAGGAGAGAGAGATGAGAGAGAGGAGAGATGAGAGAGAGAGACGAGTGGGAGAGAGGAGAGAGAAGGGAGAGAGAGAGAGAGTGAGAGAGAGAGAGAGAGTGAGAAGATGGAGAGAGAGGAGGAGGAGGAGTGGAGAGAGAGAGAGGAGAGAGGAGAGAGTGAGAGAGAGAGGATGAGAGGAGAGAGACGATGCGAGAGAGAGAGAGAGTGAAGAGGAGAGAGAGGAGAGAGAGAGAGAGAGTTGAGAGAGGAGAGAGAGTGAGAGAGAGAGAGAGAGAGAGTGAGAGAGAGAGAGAGAGGGAGAGAGAGAGAGATGAGGAGAGAGAGAGATGAGAGGGCGAGAGAGAGAGAGAGAGAGAGAGAGAGAGAGAGAGAGAGAGTATCGAAATGTCGACACTGCAACGCATGGTCGGCCCCGCCAACCTTGTCAGGCTTGAGTCGGAGAGTGGCCCGAACACTTACGAGGCCAGCCGATGCTCCTACAGCTTAGCGCAGCAACTAGGCTCGAATTGCGGTGTGCAATCGAATCTTTACGGGGGATCCAAATTTCGTTCTCCACCGCGCTGCTCCATCGTCCTTTCTTTTTGTTTACATTTTTTTTTCTTTATTATATTTTTCTCTATTTCTTACCTATTTTATTTTACTTTTTTTTTTATTTATTTTAGCTCTACCCCTTTTTTTATGGATACTTATTTACTTTGTTAGTATTTCTATATATTACTCTGTATTATTTTTTTTACGTTATTTACATTTATTAATATTTTTACCACAATAATTGTTTGTTTTTTTTTTTTTATATCTACATATGGTTAGGGGAAAGAAATAAATATTCCTTATTGTTCTATAACAATGTTAATCTTTATTATTTTTCATTTTGTATACATATTTTTTTTTTTGTTTGTATTTACTATAACTAGTTAGTATATATACTTGTATATAATGGGTGCTTGTTAATATTTTATACTCTTGTTTATACTTATTATAATATTTACTGCAATTGTATATTTTGCCCTTTTCATAAATTTATTGTTGTATAGATTTAATTTAGGCGAATTCTATCTCGGTGAAGCGACCTCTTCTTTTTGTTACTAAATATATGTTTAACCATTCCGTTATTTCTCTTTTACAAATCATGCATTCCTTTGTTCCCATATAACAAGTTAAACAGCTTAAAGCATGTTTACATGGGAGATATATTCCCTCTATTGGATTACGTTTGCAAATCTTGCATTTAAGATCTTTTGATAAATTGGCATGTTCCGAACCTTTTATTATTTTGCTCAATTTTTCCATGTCATAGATTCCACAACAGTCTTCTGCTCGTTCTTTTTTTGTAATGTATTCACATTTTGGCGACCATTTACGATGTTCTTGCATAGGCTCGTCCGTTTTTTCCCATTTTCGTATTCCTACACCGCATATATAGCATTTTACTTTGTCGTTCTCTCCTGTATAATAAAATCCGGCTTCTGCTAGGTCTTCGGTTGAAATAAAAGCATGCGGCCAATATTTAAAGGTATCTAATCGATTTTTCTTTATTGACAGATTTACTCCGCAATCAGTTTCATCGAAGTCCTGTTGTAGGTCCATAATTATTTCTTTTACTTTCTCTTCTGTATCATTATAAACTACCTCGTCTAGTTGAGTTTCTAAGGACGCTAATATCTCTAATATTTCTGGTAACTCTTCTTGTGTTATCATTGACACGGGGGTATTATTTTCTTCGTCCAGCATTGAGGGAAAAATATCACTGGTCGCGCTTTGTAATAATTCCATAACTTCTTGTTCATTCAGAAAGGATTCCAATTCCGGCCAGCTTACTTCCTTAGCGTTTTGTGATTCTGCGATATCTTCTGATTTTTTGTCTTTATGTATTTCCATAGGTTCCGTTTGCGTCATTTTTGAACTTGAAGTTCCCATTTCCTCTGGTTTTTCAATATCTGTTTCGTTTTTAACAACAAAAATGGGCGCTTCGTGTTGTATTGGTTCCAACGGAATAATTTGCTGGTTATCTCTCTGTAATTCGAATTCATTTTTTATAGTAACAATCTCGATTTCTCTTTCTTTGTTTCGTTCTATTATTGCCCTAATTCGAGTGGATATTTTATTATCATTTTTTTTTATTTTTTGCTCCTCGATATTTTTTTTACAGTTATAACATTTTTGCCTCTCGGAATTTATATTTATGTCTCTAAATTTAATGTGTTGTATAATCGGCTTTCCTGCCTTTGTTTCTATGCAATTTCCACATAAAGGAGTGTTCAAGTCTATGCTGTAAAACATCCTTTTAAGGTAATACATTTCGTGTATTTTTCTATTGGTTTGTTTTTTTCTAATCGTACCGTCGTAAGAGGGTAAATTTTTCCTTTCTTTAACTTCTTGTATAATCCTCATTTACTGGCTCTCCTATTTTGAGTGTAAGCAAAAAAAAAGAAAATAAGAGTTATTATTACATTGAATTTGCTCTGTTCTCATTGTTTATTTTTAAAATTGGATATAAACACGATTCTCTCTCTAAAATTTTTGTATCTATAGTTTTAAACTCGGAAGTGATAAATTGGCTCTTTTCATTTTTCTCTATCTCAACCTCCATTTTTTTGTTCTCCTTATTGTCTTTATTTAACTTTTGCGTTCCCAAATAAAGTAATAGTTGTGTGATTGAATTCCATATTGCCCCAATTAAATGTAAAGAGAACCCGTAAATTCCGTGCAGCATGAAACCATGCATAATCGTATCGATAATTAGCTTGATGAGACGACATATCATAAAAAATCCTATGACACCGGCAGAGATGTTACTGAACGTTAAAAATTCCGACCATAGTTTGTTGAATGTCGATTCAGCCAGGTTATTTAAGGCTTCTTGGTCGAACAAATTTCCTATAGTAATTCCTTTGGGGTTTATCTTCCTTCCCGAAGCTCCTAATGCCATCTTATTTAATACCGTAGATTTTTCTAATGGGAATAATATCATATCGCGAAGTTTACTGGTATCCTTTTGTCCGTATATTCCACTAGTAGCGAGTGTCTCGGGTGAAACATATCTCCATGTTAGTTTTGTTTGAGGCGTCAATATCTCGGGATCTTTTACTTCGACTGGATTCGGTAGCATTTTAAACCAAATTTGATGCATTTTGAACATAACCGGTAGACGATTATCACACATTAGGGGTTTCCCAGTTCTTACTAATATACGCGTTCTAGGTGTGAGAAAATATGGTTCGTTGTCCCGAAACACGGGTAGCTGTTCGTAACACCCCGTCGTTTCCCTCCCGACTACTTCTACTTTTAAGCATTTTAGTAGATGAATAACTTCTCCCGCTGTTACGGCTAGATACCCTGGTTGATTCATGATACGATAACCCACTTCCGCCGGGGAAACTGAGGCGAGCGCGAGGGCTTGAGTGAGAATATGTCTTTCGATTTCGCACCTTTGTTTTAATATATCGTAATACATTCTATTTAGCTGTCGGCGTACATATTTTTCAACGTATAAGAATTTTGAGTTTATGTATGCAAATATATCAAGGTTGTTTCCCTCAATTGCTTTTTTGCTTATAAAACTGTTAACCTTGGCGTCCTCAATTATGAAAAGCTTGGGATGTTCGGTGCGCGCAAACCTAAAGCCGCATACATTCTGTTCTCCTTTTTTCCATAGTGCGAATGTAATATCATTAGTTTCAAGCGAATACATTATACGGTTTTCTTGCTCTTCATATATTTTATCCAAATTTCCTTCATACAACACCGAATATTTGTTAACTCCGCATGAATCCTCCGGAAGCGCTTCCCAAAAAACTTGTGAGGCATCAATATCTGTACATTCTAAATCCGCGAGTGTGCATGTAACTCCAGAGTCTAGTCTTACTTTATTATATTCCAGATGTACAGCCGCATAGTAATCGTATATTGTTATTTCAACATGACCTGCGACATAGGCGTCTTTATAGGTACCGTATGAATCCGAAAATGAACCTCCAATACAATTTCCGTTATTATCGTTCCCTCCCGCGAACACGATTGGCTTATTAGTGGTACTGTTTCTGGGTAGATTTATAATTTGAGTGCCGCTTATAGAAATGTAACCCGAACGATGGATTCCATAACATTCCTCTCTACTTATTTCTTTGTAATAACTAATTTCTCCGTTTAGGACGCGAGATGCATGTCCGTGCATACCGCAATGTGTAACTGTACGTGTGATTTTTATTATGCATTTATATACATGCGTGGTACTGTAATCGTTCAATTGTAGTAACTGCGCGTAAACTTTTGTTACATTAATATATGGTTCATGTATATCACATTCTTTAACATCCACTAATGATATTGTTGTTAGATTTGAAAGTTGTTCCCCGCAGTCATATCCGTAAAGTCCCGATGAATAATTAATTACACTCACGAGTGAAAGCAGAAGGAATGATCTCTTTGCCATCTGTAAATAAGATAATTTTCTATGGTTTTCATTGTCCTTGTATGAAGTTATGAAGTTAATTCCTATTTGTTTATTCGAAACGGATTTCTATTTCTTCCGGAATGGTATCTAATATTTCTTTAAAGTAACACAAAAGTATGAAGATCCCCGCGATGAATAAAAATATAACTACTCCTGTGATTGAACAGATGAGAAACAATGTAGTGAATACAGCGGTTTTTTCCGTATTGATCAATTTATCCCTACAGTAATTCTCCATATCCCAAAAATTCCCCGAATGTTTTTGCTTAACTAGTTTATGGAATAAATTTTTAGTATTTGTATTGTTAAAGATATTTGATAGTTCGCTAATGTTTAACGACGTCTGAGGGAATAACAAGTGATTTGAGTATTCCGTTGGTACCTCATGTATTTTTATAACTTCTCCATTTATTTTAAACGTACAATTTATTTTTGTGTGTATTATTCCGACTCCACGTAACGGTATGATCGTTCCTGTTAAACCGTCACAGCCAATCGACACTCTCGTAGTCATGGGCGCTGAGTATAATATTTTATTTAATTTTTCAAGTTTTATTATCGTTGGTTTGGCATTGGTTTTATATTTGATATTGCAGTTACGGTAATTACATATAGCCGGTTGAGACATCAATTCCGTTTCGCATATATATAATTAAGAGAGTAATTTCGTACAGATGTCGAATTTTTTATGTGCAAGGTCCATTGTATAATGCCTTGTCATATGTGCCATATTTTGTGTTGTATGTTGCATTGTTCTGTGTTTTTAATTATAGATCAAGGAACAATACAACAAACAAAACATGGTGGGCTTTTAATGAAAACAACTGTTGAGATATTACATGATGGTTTAACTTACATAAACGCGAGATTTCTGGATATAATTAGATCCTAATTCCGTACAGATAACGATTTTTTTATATGCAATGTCCATTGTAATTCCTTGTCATATGTGCCATATTTGGTGTTGTAGGTTGCATTGTTTTGTGTTTTTAATTATTAATCAAGGAACAATACAACAAACAAAACATGGTGGGCTTTTAATGAAAACAACTGTTGAGATATTACATTATGGTATAGCTTAAATAAACGCACTGTTTTTGGATATAATTAAGAGTGTAATTCTGTACAGATGTCGAATTTTTTATGTGCAAGGTCCATTGTAATGCCTTGTCATATGTGCCATATTTTGTGTTGTATGTTGCATTGTTCTGTGTTTTTAAGTATAAATCAAGGAACAATACAACAAACAAAACAAAGTGGGTTTTAAATGAAGGCAACTGTTGAGATATTACAAGATGGTATAGCTTAAATAAACGTGATATTTCTGTATATAATTAAGAGAGTAATTCCGTACTGATGTCTAATTTTTTATGTGCAAGGTCCATTGTATAATGCCTTGTAATATGTGCCATATTTTGTGTTGTATGGTGCATTGTTTTGTGTTTTTAATTATAAATCAAGGAACAATACAGCAAACAAAACATGGTGGGCTTTTAATGAAAACAGCTGTTGAGATATTACATGATGGTATAGCTTAAATAAACATAATATTACTCTATATAATTAAGAGAGTAATTTCGTACAGATGTCGAATTTTTTATGTGCAAGGTCCATTGTATAGTGCCTTGTAATATGTGCCATATTTTGTGTTGTATGTTGTATTGTTTTGTGTTTTTAATTATAAATCAAGGAACAATACAACAAACAAAACATGGTGGGATTTTAATGAAAACAGCTGTTGAGATATTACATGATGGTATAGCTTAAATAAACATAATATTACTGTATATAATCAAGAGAGTATTCCGTACAGATGTCGAATTTTTTATGTGCAAGGTCCATTGTATAGTGCCTTGTAATATGTGCCATATTTTGTGTTGCATGTTGCATTGTTTTGTGTTTTTAATTATAAATCAAGGAACAATACAACAAACAAAACAAAGTGGATTTGAAAAAAAGCAACTTTTGAGATATTATATAATGGTATTGCTTACATAAACGCGATATTTGTGGATATAATTAAGATCGTAATTCCGTACAGATGTCGAATTTTTTATGTTCAAGGGCCATTGTGATTCCTTGTTTTATGTGCCATATTTTGTGTTGTATGTTGCATTGTTCTGTGTTTTTAAGTATAAATCAAGGAACAATACAACAAACAAAACAAAGTGGGTTTTAAATGAAGGCAACTGTTGAGATATTATATGATGGTATTGCTTATATAAACGCGATATTTCTGGATATAATTAAGATCGTAATTCCGTACAGATGTCGAATTTTTTATGTGCGAGGTCCATTGTAATTCCTTGTCATTTGTGCCATATTTTGTGTTGTATGTTGCATTGTTCTGTGTTTTTAAATATAAATCAAGGAACAATACAACAAACAAAACAAAGTGGGTTTTAAATGAAGGCAACTGTTGAGATATTATATGATGGTATTGCTTATTTAAACGCGATATTTCTGGATATAATTAAGATCGTAATTCCGTACAGATGCCGAATTTTTTATGTGCGAGGTCCATTGTAGTTCCTTGTCATATGTGCCATTTTTTGTGTTGTATGTTGCATTGTTCTGTGTTTTTAAATATAAATCAAGGAACAATACAACAAACAAAACAAAGTGGATTTGAAAAAAAGCAACTTTTGAGATATTATATAATGGTATTGCTTACATAAACGCGATATTTGTGGATATAATTAAGATCGTAATTCCGTACAGATGTCGAATTTTTTATGTTCGAGGGCCATTGTAATTCCTTGTTTTATGTGCCATATTTTGTGTTGTATGTTGCATTGTTCTGTGTTTTTAAGTATAAATCAAGGAACAATACAACAAACAAAACAAAGTGGGTTTTAAATGAAGGCAACTGTTGAGATATTATATGATGGTATTGCTTATATAAACGCGATATTTCTGGATATAATTAAGATCGTAATTCCGTACAGATGTCGAATTTTTTATGTGCAAGGTCCATTGTATAATGCCTTGTAATATGTGCCATATTTTGTGTTGTATGGTGCATTGTTTTGTGTTTTTAATTATAAATCAAGGAACAATACAACAAACAAAACATGGTGGGCTTTTAATGAAAACAGCTGTTGAGATATTACATGATGGTATAGCTTAAATAAACATAATATTACTCTATATAATTAAGAGAGTAATTTCGTACAGATGTCGAATTTTTTATGTGCAAGGTCCATTGTATAGTGCCTTGTAATATGTGCCATATTTTGTGTTGTATGTTGCATTGTTTTGTGTTTTTAATTATAAATCAAGGAACAATACAACAAACAAAACATGGTGGGATTTTAATGAAAACAGCTGTTGAGATATTACATGATGGTATAGCTTAAATAAACATAATATTACTGTATATAATTAAGAGAGTAATTTCGTACAGATGTCGAATTTTTTATGTGCAAGGTCCATTGTATAGTGCCTTGTAATATGTGCCATATTTTGTGTTGCATGTTGCATTGTTTTGTGTTTTTAATTATAAATCAAGGAACAATACGACAAACAAAACAAAGTGGGTTTTAAATGAAGGCAACTGTTGAGATATTACAAAATGGTATAGCTTAAATAAACGTGATATTTCCGTATATAATTAAGAGAGTAATTCCGTACTGATGTCTAATTTTTTATGTGCAAGGTCCATTGTATAATGCCTTGTATTATGTGCCATATTTTGTGTTGTATGGTGCATTGTTTTGTGTTTTTAATTATAAATCAAGGAACAATACAACAAACAAAACATGGTGGGCTTTTAATGAAAACAGCTGTTGAGATATTACATGATGGTATAGCTTAAATAAACATAATATTACTCTATATAATTAAGATCGTAATTCCGTACAGATGTCGAATTTTTTATGTGCGAGGTCCATTGTAATTCCTTGTCATTTGTGCCATATTTTGTGTTGTATGTTGCATTGTTCTGTGTTTTTAAATATAAATCAAGGAACAATACAACAAACAAAACAAAGTGGATTTGAAAAAAAGCAACTTTTGAGATATTATATAATGGTATTGCTTACATAAACGCGATATTTATGGATATAATTAAGATCGTAATTCCGTACAGATGTCGAATTTTTTATGTGCGAGGTCCATTGTAATTCCTTGTCATTTGTGCCATATTTTGTGTTGTATGTTGCATTGTTCTGTGTTTTTAATTATTAATCAAGGAACAATACAACAAACAAAACAAAGTGGATTTGAAAAAAAGCAACTTTTGAGATATTATATAATGGTATTGCTTACATAAACGCGATATTTTTGGATATAATTAAGATCGTAATTCCGTACAGATGTCGAATTTTTTATGTTCGAGGGCCATTGTAATTCCTTGTTTTATGTGCCATATTTTGTGTTGTATGTTGCATTGTTCTGTGTTTTTAAGTATAAATCAAGGAACAATACAACAAACAAAACAAAGTGGGTTTTAAATGAAGGCAACTGTTGAGATATTATATGATGGTATTGCTTATATAAACGCGATATTTCTGGATATAATTAAGATCGTAATTCCGTACAGATGTCGAATTTTTTATGTGCGAGGTCCATTGTAATTCCTTGTCATTTGTGCCATATTTGTGTTGTATGTTGCATTGTTCTGTGTTTTTAAATATAAATCAAGGAACAATACAACAAACAAAACAAAGTGGGTTTAAATGAAGGCAACTGTTGAGATATTATATGATGGTATTGCTTATTTAAACGCGATATTTCTGGATATAATTAAGATCGTAATTCCGTACAGATGTCGAATTTTTATGTGCGAGGGTCCATTGTAATTCCTTGTCATTTGTGCCATATTTTGTGTTGTATGTTGCATTGATATTTCTGGATATAATTAAGATCGTAATTCCGTACAGATGTCGAATTTTTTATGTGCGAGGTCCATTGTAATTCCTTGTCATTTGTGCCATATTTTGTGTTGTATGTTGCATTGTTCTGTGTTTTTAATTATTAATCAAGGAACAATACAACAAACAAAACAAAGTGGGTTTGAAAAAAAGCAACTTTTGAGATATTATATGATGGTATTGCTTATATAAACGCGATATTTCTGGATATAATTAAGATCGTAATTCCGTACAGATGTCGAATTTTTTATGTTCGAGGGCCATTGTAATTCCTTGTTTTATGTGCCATATTTTGTGTTGTATATTGCATTGTTCTGTGTTTTTAAGTATAAATCAAGGAACAATACAACAAACAAAACAAAGTGGGTTTTAAATGAAGGCAACTGTTGAGATATTATATGATGGTATTGCTTATATAAACGCGATATTTCTGGATATAATTAAGATCGTAATTCCGTACAGATGTCGAATTTTTTATTTGCGAGGTCCATTGTAATTCCTTGTCATTTGTGCCATATTTTGTGTTGTATGTTGCATTGTTCTGTGTTTTTAAATATAAATCAAGGAACAATACAACAAACAAAACAAAGTGGATTTGAAAAAAAGCAACTTTTGAGATATTATATAATGGTATTGCTTACATAAACGCGATATTTCTGGATATAATTAAGATCGTAATTCCGTACAGATGTCGAATTTTTTATGTTCGAGGGCCATTGTAATTCCTTGTTTTATGTGCCATATTTTGTGTTGTATGTTGCATTGTTCTGTGTTTTTAAGTATAAATCAAGGAACAATACAACAAACAAAACAAAGTGGGTTTTAAATGAAGGCAACTGTTGAGATATTATATGATGGTATTGCTTATTTAAACGCGATATTTCTGGATATAATTAAGATCGTAATTCCGTACAGATGTCGAATTTTTTATGTGCGAGGTCCATTGTAATTCCTTGTCATTTGTGCCATATTTTGTGTTGTATGTTGCATTGTTCTGTGTTTTTAATTATTAATCAAGGAACAATACAACAAACAAAACAAAGTGGGTTTGAAAAAAAGCAACTTTTGAGATATTATATGATGGTATTGCTTATATAAACGTGATATTTCTGTATATAATTAAGAGAGTATTCCGTACTGATGTCGAATTTTTTATGTTCGAGGGCCATTGTAATTCCTTGTTTTATGTGCCATATTTTGTGTTGTATGTTGCATTGTTCTGTGTTTTTAAGTATAAATCAAGGAACAATACAACCAATACAACAAACAAAACAAAGTGGGTTTGAAAAAAAGCAACTTTTGAGATATTATATAATGGTATTGCTTACATAAACGCGATATTTCTGGATATAATTAAGATCGTAATTCCGTACTGATGTCGAATTTTTTATGTGCAATGTCCATTGTATAATGCCTTGTAATATGTGCCATATTTTGTGTTGTATGTTGCATTGTTCTGTGTTTTTAATTATAAATCAAGGAACAATACAACAAACAAAACATGGTGCGCTTTTAATGAAAACAACTGTTGAGATATTACATGATGGTATAGCATAAATAAACGTGATATTTCTGTATATAATTAAGAGAGTATTCCGTACTGATGTCGAATTTTTTATGAGCAAGGTCCATTGTAATGCCTTGTCATATGTGCCATATTTTGTGTTGTATGTTGCATTGTTCTGTGTTTTTAAGTATAAATCAAGGAACAATACAACAAACAAAACATGGTGGGCTTTTAATGAAAACAACTGTTGAGATATTACATGATGGTATAGCTTAATTAAACGTGATATTTCTGTATATAATTAAGAGAGTAATTTCGTACAGATGTCGAATTTTTTTATGTGCAAGGTCCATTGTAGTTCCTTGTCATATGTGCCATTTTTTGTGTTGTATGTTGCATTGTTCTGTGTTTTTAAATATAAATCAAGGAACAATACAACAAACAAAACAAAGTGGATTTGAAAAAAAGCAACATTTGAGATATTATATAATGGTATTGCTTAGATAAACGCGATATTTCTGGATATAATTAAGATCGTAATTCCGTACAGATGTCGAATTTTTTATGTTCGAGGGCCATTGTAATTCCTTGTTTTATGTGCCATATTTTGTGTTGTATGTTGCATTGTTTTGTGTTTTTAATTATAAATCAAGGAACAATACAACAAACAAAACATGGTGGGATTTTAATGAAAACAGCTGTTGAGATATTACATGATGGTATAGCTTAAATAAACATAATATTACTGTATATAATTAAGAGAGTAATTTCGTACAGATGTCGAATTTTTTATGTGCAAGGTCCATTGTATAGTGCCTTGTAATATGTGCCATATTTTGTGTTGCATGTTGCATGTTTTGTGTTTTTAATTATAAATCAAGGAACAATACAACAACAAAACAAAGTGGATTTGAAAAAAAGCAACTTTTGAGATATTATATAATGGTATTGCTTACATAAACGCGATATTTCTGGATATAATTAAGATCGTAATTCCGTACAGATGTCGAATTTTTTATGTTCGAGGCCATTGTAATTCCTTGTTTTATGTGCCATATTTGTGTTGTATGTTGCATTGTTCTGTGTTTTTAAGTATAAATCAAGGAACAATACAACAAACAAAATAAAGTGGGTTTTAATGAAGGCAACTGTTGAGATATTATATGCATGTTGCTACGCGATATTTCTGGATATAATTAAGATCGTAATTCCGTACAGATGTCGAATTTTTTATGTTCGAGGGCCATTGTAATTCCTTGTTTTATGTGCCATATTTGTGTTGTATGTTGCATTGTTCTGTGTTTTTAAGTATAAATCAAGGAACAATACAACAAACAAAATAAAGTGGGTTTTAAATGAAGGCAACTGTTGAGATATTATATGATGGTATTGCTTATATAAACGCGATATTTCTGATATAATTAAGATCGTAATTCCGTAAAGATGTCGAATTTTTTATGTGCGAGGTCATTGTAATTCCTTGTCCTTTGCGCCATATTTGTGTTGTATGTTGCATTGTTCTGTGTTTTTAATTATAAATCAAGGAACAATACAACAAACAAAACAAAGTGGGTTTTAAATGAAGGCAACTGTTGAGATATTATATGATGGTATTGCTTATATAAACGCGATATTTCTGGATATAATTAAGATCGTAATTCCGTACAGATGTCGAATTTTTTATGTGCGAGGTCCATTGTAATGCCTTGTCATTTGTGCCATATTTTGTGTTGTATGTTGCATTGTTCTGTGTTTTTAAGTATAAATCAAGGAACAATACAACAAACAAAACAAAGTGGGTTTTAAATGAAGGCAACTGTTGAGATATTACAAGATGGTATAGCTTAAATAAACGTGATATTTCTGTATATAATTAAGAGAGTAATTCCGTACTGATGTCTAATTTTTTATGTGCAAGGTCCATTGTATAATGCCTTGTAATATGTGCCATATTTTGTGTTGTATGGTGCATTGTTTTGTGTTTTTAATTATAAATCAAGGAACAATACAACAAACAAAACATGGTGGGCTTTTAATGAAAACAGCTGTTTGAGATCTTACATGATGGTATAGCTTAAATAAACATATATTACTCTATATAATAAGAGAGTAATTTTCGTACAGATGTCGAATTTTTATGTGCAAGGTCCATTGTATTAGTGCCTTGTAATATGTGCCATATTTTGTGTTGTATGTTGCATTGTTTTGTGTTTTTAATTATAAATCAAGGAACAATACAACAAACAAAACATGTGGGATTTAATGAAAACAGCTGTTGAGATATTACATGATGGTATAGCTTAAATAAACATAATATTACTGTATATAATTAAGAGAGTAATTTCGTACAGATGTCGAATTTTTTATGTGCAAGGTCCATTGTATAGTGCCTTAATAATATACTGTATATAATTACGAGAGTAATTTCGTACAGATGTCGAATTTTTTATGTGCAAGGTCCATTGTATAGTGCCTTGTAATATGTGCCATATTTTGTGTTGCATGTTGCATTGTTTTGTGTTTTTAATTATAAATCAAGGAACAATACAACAAACAAAACAAAGTGGATTTGAAAAAAAGCAACTTTTGAGATATTATATAATGGTATTGCTTACATAAACGCGATATTTGTGGATATAATTAAGATCGTAATTCCGTACAGATGTCGAATTTTTTATGTTCGAGGGCCATTGTAATTCCTTGTTTTATGTGCCATATTTTGTGTTGTATGTTGCATTGTTCTGTGTTTTTAAGTATAAATCAAGGAACAATACAACAAACAAAACAAAGTGGGTTTTAAATGAAGGCAACTGTTGAGATATTATATGATGGTATTGCTTATATAAACGCGATATTTCTGGATATAATTAAGATCGTAATTCCGTACAGATGTCGAATTTTTTATGTGCGAGGTCCATTGTAATTCCTTGTCATTTGTGCCATATTTTGTGTTGTATGTTGCATTGTTCTGTGTTTTTAAATATAAATCAAGGAACAATACAACAAACAAAACAAAGTGGATTTGAAAAAAAGCAACTTTTGAGATATTATATAATGGTATTGCTTACATAAACGCGATATTTGTGGATATAATTAAGATCGTAATTCCGTAAAGATGTCGAATTTTTTATGTGCGAGGGCCATTGTAATTCCTTGTTTTATGTGCCATATTTTGTGTTGTATGTTGCATTGTTCTGTGTTTTTAATTATTAATATAAAAGCAACTTTTGAGATATTATATAATGGTATTGCTTACATAAACGCGATATTTGTGGATATAATTAAGATCGTAATTCCGTACAGATGTCGAATTTTTTATGTGCGAGGGCCATTGTAATTCGTACAGATGTCGAATTTTTTATGTGCGAGGGCCATTGTAATTCCTTGTTTTATGTGCCATATTTTGTGTTGTATGTTGCATTGTTCTGTGTTTTTAATTATTAATCAAGGAACAATACAACAAACAAAACAAAGTAGGTTTGGAAAAAAGCAACTTTTAAGATATTATATAATGGTATTGCTTACATAAACGCGATATTTCTGGATATAATTAAGATCGTAATTCCGTACTGATGTCGAATTTTTTATGTGCAATGTCCATTGTATAATGCCTTGTAATATGTGCCATATTTTGTGTTGTATGTTGCATTGTTTTGTGTTTTTAATTATAAATCAAGGAACAATACAACAAACAAAACATGGTGGGCTTTTAATGAAAACAACTGTTGAGATATTACATGATGGTATAGCTTAAATAAACGTGATATTTCTGTATATAATTAAGAGAGTATTCCGTACAGATGTCGAATTTTTTATGTGCGAGGGCCATTGTAATTCCTTGTTTTATGTGCCATATTTTGTGTTGTATGTTGCATTGTTCTGTGTTTTTAATTATTAATCAAGGAACAATACAACAAACAAAACAAAGTAGGTTTGGAAAAAAGCAACTTTTAAGATATTATATAATGGTATTGCTTACATAAACGCGATATTTCTGGATATAATTAAGATCGTAATTCCGTACTGATGTCGAATTTTTTATGTGCAATGTCCATTGTATAATGCCTTGTAATATGTGCCATATTTTGTGTTGTATGTTGCATTGTTTTGTGTTTTTAATTATAAATCAAGGAACAATACAACAAACAAAACATGGTGGGCTTTTAATGAAAACAACTGTTGAGATATTACATGATGGTATAGCTTAATTAAACGTGATATTTCTGTATATAATTAAGAGAGTAATTTCGTACAGATGTCGAATTTTTTTATGTGCAAGGTCCATTGTAGTTCCTTGTCATATGTGCCATTTTTTGTGTTGCATGTTGCATTGTTCTGTGTTTTTAAATATAAATCAAGGAACAATACAACAAACAAAACAAAGTGGATTTGAAAAAAAGCAACTTTTGAGATATTATATAATGGTATTGCTTACATAAACGCGATATTTGTGGATATAATTAAGATCGTAATTCCGTACAGATGTCGAATTTTTTATGTTCGAGGGCCATTGTAATTCCTTGTTTTATGTGCCATATTTTGTGTTGTATGTTGCATTGTTCTGTGTTTTTAAGTATAAATCAAGGAACAATACAACAAACAAAACAAAGTGGGTTTTAAATGAAGGCAACTGTTGAGATATTATATGATGGTATTGCTTATATAAACGCGATATTTCTGGATATAATTAAGATCGTAATTCCGTACAGATGTCGAATTTTTTATGTGCGAGGTCCATTGTAATTCCTTGTTTTATGTGCCATATTTTGTGTTGTATGTTGCATTGTTCTGTGTTTTTAAATATAAATCAAGGAACAATACAACAAACAAAACAAAGTGGATTTGAAAAAAAGCAACTTTTGAGATATTATATAATGGTATTGCTTACATAAACGCGATATTTGTGGATATAATTAAGATCGTAATTCCGTACAGATGTCGAATTTTTTATGTTCGAGGGCCATTGTAATTCCTTGTTTTATGTGCCATATTTTGTGTTGTATGTTGCATTGTTCTGTGTTTTTAAGTATAAATCAAGGAACAATACAACAAACAAAACAAAGTGGGTTTTAAATGAAGGCAACTGTTGAGATATTATATGATGGTATTGCTTATTTAAACGCGATATTTCTGGATATAATTAAGATCGTAATTCCGTACAGATGTCGAATTTTTTATGTGCGAGGTCCATTGTAATTCCTTGTCATTTGTGCCATATTTTGTGTTGTATGTTGCATTGTTCTGTGTTTTTAAATATAAATCAAGGAACAATACAACAAACAAAACAAAGTGGATTTGAAAAAAAGCAACTTTTGAGATATTATATAATGGTATTGCTTACATAAACGCGATATTTGTGGATATAATTAAGATCGTAATTCCGTACAGATGTCGAATTTTTTATGTTCGAGGGCCATTGTAATTCCTTGTTTTATGTGCCATATTTTGTGTTGTATGTTGCATTGTTCTGTGTTTTTAAGTATAAATCAAGGAACAATACAACAAACAAAACAAAGTGGGTTTTAAATGAAGGCAACTGTTGAGATATTATATGATGGTATTGCTTATTTAAACGCGATATTTCTGGATATAATTAAGATCGTAATTCCGTACAGATGTCGAATTTTTTATGTGCGAGGTCCATTGTAATGCCTTGTCATATGTGCCATTTTTTGTGTTGTATGTTGCATTGTTCTGTGTTTTTAAATATAAATCAAGGAACAATACAACAAACAAAACAAAGTGGATTTGAAAAAAAGCAACTTTTGAGATATTATATAATGGTATTGCTTACATAAACGCGATATTTCAGGATATAATTAAGATCGTAATTCCGTACAGATGTCGAATTTTTTATGTTCGAGGGCCATTGTAATTCCTTGTTTTATGTGCCATATTTTGTGTTGTATATTGCATTGTTCTGTGTTTTTAAGTATAAATCAAGGAACAATACAACAAACAAAACAAAGTGGATTTGAAAAAAAGCAACTTTTGAGATATTATATAATGGTATTGCTTACATAAACGCGATATTTCTGGATATAATTAAGATCGTAATTCCGTACAGATGTCGAATTTTTTATGTTCGAGGGCCATTGTAATTCCTTGTTTTATGTGCCATATTTTGTGTTGTATATTGCATTGTTCTGTGTTTTTAAGTATAAATCAAGGAACAATAAGACAAACAAAACAAAGTGGGTTTTAAATGAAGGCAACTGTTGAGATATTATATGATGGTATTGCTTATATAAACGCGATATTTCTGGATATAATTAAGATCGTAATACCGTACAGATGTCGAATTTTTTATGTGTGAGGTCCATTGTAATTCCTTGTCATTTGCGCCATATTTTGTGTTGTATGTTGCATTGTTCTGTGTTTTTAATTATAGATCAAGGAACAATACAACAAACAAAACATGGTGGGCTTTTAATGAAAACAACTGTTGAGATATTACATGATGGTATAGCTTAAATAAACGCGAGATTTCTGGATATAATTAAGATCCTAATTCCGTACAGATAACGATTTTTTTATATGCAATGTCCATTGTAATTCCTTGTCATATGTGCCATATTTTGTGTTGTATGTTGCATTGTTCTGTGTTTTTAAATATAAATCAAGGAACAATACAACAAACAAAACATGGTGGGCTTTTAATGAAAACAACTGTTGAGATATTACATGATGGTATAGCTTAATTAAACGTGATATTTCTGTATATAATTAAGAGAGTAATTTCGTACAGATGTCGAATTTTTTTATGTGCAAGGTCCATTGTAGTTCCTTGTCATATGTGCCATTTTTTGTGTTGTATGTTGCATTGTTCTGTGTTTTTAAATATAAATCAAGGAACAATACAACAAACAAAACAAAGTGGATTTGAAAAAAAGCAACTTTTGAGATATTATATAATGGTATTGCTTACATAAACGCGATATTTCTGGATATAATTAAGATCGTAATTCCGTACAGATGTCGAATTTTTTATGTTCGAGGGCCATTGTAATTCCTTGTTTTATGTGCCATATTTTGTGTTGTATATTGCATTGTTCTGTGTTTTTAAGTATAAATCAAGGAACAATACAACAAACAAAACAAAGTGGGCTTTTAATGAAAACAACTGTTGAGATATTGCATGATGGTATAGCTTAAATAAACGTGATATTTCTGTATATAATTAAGAGAGTAATTCCGTACTGATGTCGAATTTCTTATGTGCAAGGTCCATTGTAATGCCTTGTCATATGTGCCATATTTTGTGTTGTATGTTTCATTGTTCTGTGTTTTTAATTATAGATCAAGGAACAATACAACAAACAAAACATGGTGGGCTTTTAATGAAAACAACTGTTGAGATATTACATGATGGTATAGCTTAAATAAACGCGAGATTTCTGGATATAATTAAGATCCTAATTCCGTACAGATAACGATTTTTTTATATGCAATGTCCATTGTAATTCCTTGTCATATGTGCCATATTTTGTGTTGTATGTTGCATTGTTCTGTGTTTTTAAATATAAATCAAGGAACAATACAACAAACAAAACATGGTGGGCTTTTAATGAAAACAACTGTTGAGATATTGCATGATGGTATAGCTTAAATAAACGTGATATTTCTGTATATAATTAAGAGAGTAATTCCGTACTGATGTCGAATTTTTTATGTGCAAGGTCCATTGTAATGCCTTTTCATATGTGCCATATTTTGTGTTGTATGTTGCATTGTTCTGTGTTTTTAATTATTAATCAAGGAACAATACAACAAACAAAACAAAGTGGGTTTGAAAAAAAGCAACTTTTGAGATATTATATAATGGTATTGCTTACATAAACGCGATATTTCTGGATATAATTAAGATCGTAATTCCGTACAGATGTCGAATTTTTTATGTTCGAGGGCCATTGTAATTCCTTGTTTTATGTGCCATATTTTGTGTTGTATGTTGCATTGTTTTGTGTTTTTAATTATAAATCAAGGCACAATGCAACAAACAAAACATGGTGGGCTTTTAATGAAAACAACTGTTGAGATATTACATTTTGGTGTAGCTTAAATAAACATAATATTACTGTATATAATTAAGAGAGTAAATTCGTACAGATGTCGAATTTTTTATGTGCAAGGTCCATTGTAATGCCTTGTCATATGTGCCATATTTTGTGTTGTATGTTGCATTGTTCTGTGTTTTTAAATATAAATCGAGGAACAATACAACAAACAAAACAAAGTGGGTTTGAAAAAAAGCAACTTTTGAGATATTATATGATGGTATTGCTTACATAAACGCGATATTTGTGGATATAATTAAGATCGTAATTCCGTACAGATGTCCAATTTTTTATGTTCGAGGGCCATTGTAATTCCTTGTTTTATGTGCCATATTTTGTGTTGTATGTTGCATTGTTCTGTGTTTTTAAGTATAAATCAAGGAACAATACAACAAACAAAACAAAGCGGGTTTTAAATGAAGGCAACTGTTGAGATATTATATGATGGTATTGCTTATTTAAACGCGATATTTCTGGATATAATTAAGATCGTAATTCCGTACAGATGTCGAATTTTTTATGTGCGAGGTCCATTGTAATTCCTTGTCATTTGTGCCATATTTTGTGTTGTATGTTGCATTGTTCTGTGTTTTTAATTATTAATCAAGGAACAATACAACAAACAAAACAAAGTGGGTTTGAAAAAAAGCAACTTTTGAGATATTATATGATGGTATTGCTTATATAAACGCGATATTTCTGGATATAATTAAGATCGTAATTCCGTACAGATGTCGAATTTTTTATTTGCGAGGTCCATTGTAATTCCTTGTTATTTGTGCCATATTTTGTGTTGTATGTTGCATTGTTCTGTGTTTTTAATTATTAATAAAGGAACAATACAACAAACAAAACAAAGTGGGTTTGGAAAAAAGCAACTTTTAAGATATTATGTAATGGTATTGCTTACATAAACGCGATATTTCTGGATATAATTAAGATCGTAATTCCGTACAGATGTCGAATTTTTTATGTTCGAGGGCCATTGTAATTCCTTGTTTTATGTGCCATATTTTGTGTTGTATGTTGCATTGTTTTGTGTTTTTAATTATAAATCAAGGCACAATGCAACAAACAAAACATGGTGGGCTTTTAATGAAAACAACTGTTGAGATATTACATTTTGGTGTAGCTTAAATAAACATAATATTACTGTATATAATTAAGAGAGTAAATTCGTACAGATGTCGAATTTTTTATGTGCAAGGTCCATTGTAATGCCTTGTCATATGTGCCATATTTTGTGTTGTATGTTGCATTGTTCTGTGTTTTTAATTATTAATCAAGGAACAATACAACAAACAAAACAAAGTGGATTTGAAAAAAAAGCAACTTTTGAGATATTATATAATGGTATTGCTTACATAAACGCGATATTTCTGGATATAATTAAGATCGTAATTCCGTTCAGATGTCGAATTTTTTATGTTCGAGGGCCATTGTAATTCCTTGTTTTATGTGCCATATTTTAATAAATTTTTTTTTCCTAACGAGTCATGAAGTTTAGCGATTTGATTTTCCATTATTTTTAATGCTTCTGTAATATTTGAACTTGAAATCGTTACTGTCAAATCATCAGCAAATTGTGAATACTCTAATGGACCTTCATTTAGTTGAGAAATAAAACTAGCATAAATAGAGAAAAGTGTTGGGATGGAACAACATTCCTGAGGTAGACCAACATTTACATTAAATATTTCATTTTCTTCAGTCGTTATATTAACTGGAATTAATCTTCTTTGATGAATTAAATTTTTATAAGAAGTAATTAATTGTTTAGGTAAACCAAACTCTATTAAATAATAATATCTCTCTTGAATAATAATATCAGGTATTGCATTATCAAATGCTCCTTTAATATCCAAAAATAAAGCAATTAAACTTTCGTTTTTAAACAAACTTTGTTGTATTTTATTTGTACAAATACTTAGGCTATCTAAACTAAGAACCATACTAATCTATAATTTAATATTTTTTCTATGCACTGTAACAAACATGAAGCCAATGAAATTGGCTCGTACTCTGGTGGTCCCAGGTTCGATTCCCGGCCCCGGCCGATTGATACAAGCACCACTGGCGAATGTATTTTCAACAAGTGCTTTCTTCACCAAGACATCGTATGATCTCCATCGCTGATTAACACCGGTTTGGGAGCATAAAAAGAGCGACGTTAAAATAATAATAATAAAAAAAAAAAAAAGTATGTGTTCCATTGTTCTGGAAATAAACCTGAACTGACTCTATCATTATATATATATAATTAAATTCTTAATTAGAATTCCGGTAACATTTTTGAAATTTTATATGAAATTTTATCGTAACCAGGTGTTGAATCATCGTTAAAAGTATTTAGAGCAGTTATTAATTCTTCGAAAGTAATAACTTTTAATAATTGATTTTTATAGATTGAATCTACATTTTTAATTTCTAAATATATATCTATATCTTATAAACGAGCATTATTTTGAAAAATTTAATTTCCATATGAAGAAATTGGTTTATTAAATCCATTTTTGAGAAGTTTAATGAAATGCCAAACATTAGAAACTGGTGTTCGTGGACTTATCGATTCAGCAAATTTGCTAAAAGAATCTTTCTTTTTGCTTGTTTTAAAGTTCATCTTATTGTTTCTGCACATATTTTTTTGTATTCAATATATTTTTCTAAATTACTTAAATATTTCATTGATTTAAAACTAGCTTTTCTTTTCCTAATCATTCTACGACAATCTTCAGACCACCATATTTTACCCTTTCTTTTACCATTTTTATTATTATTATTTATGCAATTATTATTTACATTTGTTTTATTTTTATTAATTTTGTATGAATCAATAATACAGTTATTTATAATTTCAACAAATTTTTCATATCTAAAAATTTACATTCTCATTAATAAATTCTAAAGTATTAAAATAATTTTTTTATTTTTCCAAATGTTCATTAAAATTGATTCCAAATAACTTTATTTAATTTATATCTATAAACAATTTTTTCTACAATTTTAAATTTTTCATTAATTTCTATTTTAATAGAAAAGTGGTCACTACCCCAAGAGTCGTCGAGAACCCTCCAACTAGCCTTCAAAGCAAAATGAATAGATGTAAAGGAAAGATCTATATTCGAAAATTTTAACACATTATCCTCACCCTGGTAATAAAAATGTGCTAGATCAAAATTATTTAATAAAAAAAATTCATCAGCTTCAAAACATTTAGCAACGTTCTCACCACTAGTGCAACATCTATTACTTCCCCATAAAAAATTGTGGGCGTTGAAATCACCCAATATAAAAAATCTTTCATAATATTTTACCTTATCGATTAATGCATTTAATTCTTCTATAGTAACATCATTACCTGCTATAGATGACGTTTAACATCCGAGTATAAGAATCTCACTCGTGCTGGCACGAATAGTCATACAACTGCTGCAATCTCCAAGCTATCCAAATTTATATCCAACTCCAAACTTTCCGACATAAGATTGTTTCTTATCAAAATTAAAAAACTACCTGTTTCACCTCTGTCAGGATCTCTATCAAAACGATAAGACAAGTATCCATTAATATGAAATGTTCTATCTTTATTCAACCATGATTCAATAATAACTATAAAGTCGTATTCCTTATATTTATCACAAAAGTTAATAAAATCTAATTTATTATTATTGCTTCTTGCATTTTATTGCAATATTTTTAATTCATTTTTTTCCTTCATAATTATGATTAAAAAATAAAAAAGAAAAATGAAGAGGAAAAGGAATAAGAAAATTATAATTCAGAATTAAAATCTTATGTAAATCATTTATTTTTTTCTCTCTTTCTTTTCATTAAAGTTATTTAAACGTTTAGCATTGTCAATTCTATCAAATAATGTATCAGAAATTTTATCTTACTTATTTTGTATATTAATATTTTTTTTTTATCACTTGTTCCTGTGTTTGCTGCTGTTGTTGTTGTGATCGTCGCTGCTGTTGTTGGCTTCTTTGTTGATCTTTACGTTGATCTGGTTGAGTCCTTGAATTTTGTTGAGCATCTTGTCGATTTCTAGTTCTTTGGTTTACATATTGTCTAGGCAGGTTGTATGATAATTGTATGATACATCTTTTCCATTCTCGACTACAAAACTATATTTCTTTAAAAGTTGAGCTTTTTATTCTCTAATACAGGAAAATTTTCTTTTTTTTTCTTAATGTTTGATATCTTTTAATAATAGATGGAGGACAACCACTTTCTCTTATAATAATATTCTTCGTTTCCAAAAAAGGTAAATTGTCATGAGCCATTAGAATATTGATTCTATAGTAGAATTTGAAAAAGTCATATTCTGAGCTAATACTTTTTGTGATTACCGTGGCAATTGCTGCAAACAGGTTTAGTTATTTCCAAATTCGTATTTGGATCTATACTTCTGCATGTATGATTTTCTTGTTTTTCTTCTCCGCACACAATACATATAGGTGTCTCTTTACATCTTTTGCTAGTATTTCCGAATTTGAAGCAATTAAAACATTGTATTGGACGAACAACATACGGTTCAACAAAACATCTTATTGAAAAAACATATATTTTTAGGCAAAACTTGACCTGATAATGTGATCAAAATAGATTTACTTGGAATCCACCTGTTTTCACTAGACGTCGAATCCTTATTTCTTCTGTTTAGTCTTTTAATATCTACCACATCAACATCAGAGATTATACTCTCCATAATATCAATTTTGTTTATATTTGTAGGAACGTTCCTAATTATACTTCTTCTAACTTTTCTATATGTGAGAATATACTTTTCTAGGTCATGTTTACTTAGGCTTGTGTCCATTATCAGTCTCTTTTCCTCTTCTTTAGTATCACAGATAATCTCAAACATAAATTTACTTTTTCTTTTTATGTCAGTTATCTTTGTATATTCTTTATATATAATGTTGCCCACGTTAAAAGGATTCAATTCTTCTGCTTTTGGTTTAATAAATTTGCAACAAACACCAAACGGACCTTTATTTTTATCGTTATATATTTCTTTTTTTAAGTTCGATTTATGAATATCATCTGTATTACTTACATTATTTGCCTTCCTTTCTTAGTACATATTTATCCAATTCGACAAGCCTGTAAAATTGGACGGGTTCATTTTCGTTGCTTCACTAATCGATGAATTATCTATCAAATTGGACGAGTCCATTTCAAGTTTTTCTTTATTTTGATCGTTAGCTAGTTTTTTAGTAGCACTTACATTGCCTTTATAATTATCTTCTTCTGATTCTTCGCATCTTCTTTTGTTACTTTGATTTTCATTAATTGAGAGTTTTCAATTCCAATAACTGTTAGTACATTTTTCAAATCGCTCGAATTATAACTGTATTTATCCTTCACTTCTAATTCCATCCTGAACTCATAACTATTATACGGACACTGCGAGTCATCGGTGCCCTTTCTGGTTATATTGGTTAACTCAATCTTTTCTTTTTATTAATTATAATTCGTCCGATTCAAATTCGTGATGCTTTTTCTTATTTTAATTTTAATATTTATCTCTTATATTCCAATACAACCTTTCACCTCGGTTAGTTGCGAATCGAATCCTCAAAAGTAATGCTACATACACTTCAAAATAGTGCCATCTACCGGTATCTGTACCAATCGCCAAGTAAATTATGTATTAGTACAAATAATGTTGTACACACACATTTAATAATCCAACAATGTGTACGCATATATATATATATATATATATATAATATACAGGCGTCGATATATTGGCATTAACTTGTTTACGTACTGCTAGTTTGCACAATTTTGCTTAGCAAACTATAGCGCCACCATTTAGATAAATCTAATATCAAACCTAATAACTTACTGACCGGACTAAAACTATTCTTACCCTCCCACATCGCCTTAATGAAATCTAAGTAGTGAAATTTATGATGAAAATTTTAAGAAAACTCGGAAAATACGACCTCTATTTTATTTTTATTACTATATTATATAAACTTATTTATTTAATTTTTATTGTAACTTAAATCAATTACCTATTCGATGAAATTTCAGAAACAAATGTGGTTACAAAAAAATGTCTTCACGTGTACAGCAAAAAATTTCGAGACGAATAAGAAAATTCGTATATCAAATTATTAATGCAGCAGTATAAAAAAACAAAAAATGATATACCTTCAATATTTCACTAGTTTTGCATTACTTTTATATTATTGAATTTATAATTTTAAATGTATCCTAGTGTTATAAAAGAAAAGTTCCACTTTGATCATTCTGAATAATTGAATAAAACACACAAAACTATGTGTGTGTGTGTGCGCGCGTGTAAGTGAGTGTTTACATAATGTAATGCAAGAAAGTTTTTGCTTGTAAAAATTTGACAAAATTTCAACGATACACTAACTTGTAACTAAATCTGTATAAACATTAGAATTATTAAAAAAATTTTATTTTATCAATAAATTATGTAATTATAATACAATACCTTTAAAACCTTAATAATATTAACAAACATCATTGATGCGTAACTTCAAATCATTTGAGCATTCATAATTAAGTCATAATTAGAAAATAAGTACAAATTATAATGTAACGTAGTGAATGAATTAACAAACAAACACGCCTAATTAATTACAAAATTATACCAGGTGCGATGCACTTATTCCAAAAATAATACAACTCCTAATTGCTCCATACGTGTGCTGCTTCAAGTCTAACTGACAAATTTCCGTAAATTTACCCCCACTATGAACGTACCTTTAGGCTCAGAAGCACACTTAATTGATTATTTAAAGTAAGTAATCTTTTTTATTCTATAATGCATTTATTTTATTAACTATTAATTACATAAATGTTTTATTTACTTATTTTTTCCTTTCAGTAACGTAAAGTGTGCAGTGGCTGCGAACCATCTACTTGCTGCTGATTTCACATTATATAGTGAGTATTTCATTTGATTAGACCAAGAATAAAACTAGATTTATTAATAATTGTGAAATTATAATTTTTTTAGTCAGAACAACCGAGAAATCGGAGACGGGAGAAGTAGCAGCCACAAAAAAAAGTAAGTAATTTCTTTCTTATTTGTAAATAAAATTTATTTTTAAATAAAAATTCATACGAATAAATTTTTTTATTATTTTGGTCAAAAACACTCAAAAATCAAAATATAGGATCTTTCATAGATTTAAGGGATTTCTTGATGGTTTTTAATTGAGATTGCTTAACCTATATATATATTTGTAGATCCATCGCGGCGAGAAATGGGGAAGCTGTTGCAGGGGATGCCAGTCATATTAAATAAGATATCCTGGATGATGCAACGTAGAATAAGCGGCAATAACCCCAATACAACACTGCCCTTCACCATTACAGCCGAAACACCACAGGTTGGAGATAAAGAATTTAATTTATATTGTAACGGGTTTTTAGATCCGTTGCGTTAGATTTAATAAATCGATTGTGCGCGGTGACAATGCACTCGCGAGCATGAGAGTGACCGGTAAAAAAATCTACAATAAATAGTGTTCGCGCACGAAATCTACGTGTCCGGGCGAATACTCGGTGCCGTGTCCCGCGTCTGGACAGGGTTCGTAGATTTCGGGAGAAAGGGATAACAGTCACAATCAGTTCTCGAACATAAATAGAAATAAGCTTTATTACTAACAAATAAAAATAAAATAAAAGATCAAACGCCCGTAGCGGGCAATCGCAGTAGCCGGGAATCGGCGCGTGTAGGGAAGAGAGAGAGAGAGAGAGATGTCAGAACGAACACTTACAACTGCCGGTGCGACCGCCAACCTCCTCCCTTCAATGCGTATTCGCCGTGCACGCTTGTGCGGTTTTTAGTGGTGAAATAAGATAGTGCACTTGCACTCACGCACGCTATAACAACCCCAAGTGTCACACCGAACGATCGTTTTTTGTCCCTCGGAAAGCGCACCACGGTATCTCTTCGCTCTAGCCGTCTTCTCTCGCTCGTAGACGGTAGGTCTCTCCTCGCCAAAATTACGCAGGCTATCGATAGGGGTCTCTCTCTTTCTCTCTTACCTCTACACCTTCCCGTGCGCTCTCGCTCCTCGACGGCTGAACTGTAACAATACTTAGAATGTTAGTACATATCAGCTGTTGTGAGAGAGAGACGAGTAACGATTTAATAATCGTTACACACCTCCCTCCCAGACGCTGGTAACCGGTCCAGGTGCCAGCTCTGAACTAGTCTCTCTCTCTAGTAAATGCAATAATAAGAGAAAATAAAGAAGCAATAAATTTTAATAATATGCAAAAGATAAGAAACTAGAATTAACAAGGGAAGTTATGTATAGGGGTAAGTAAATAATTTACACGCCAATTCCCATTACCTTAGGATTTATTCCTTAGTATGATGGTTTGTTTCGTATTCTTAATCTGCGCGGCGACAATTCGCCTGGGTCTTGGATCACTCTACGTGGTCCCCTCGGTCGTCCGCGCGGTCGACTTATCACCGGTTGTACGCTTTCGTTAACTCTTTCCTCAACTTCATCAGTTAAGATACAATCGACTCGTTGTCGTGTCGGTACGGTACTACGGTTTACAATTACGCGGGTTTGTCTAGGTCGTCCGCGTTTACGTACATTATGCGACGGTACTTGGCGAACTGTGTCGGTTGCATTGTTTGTAAGCACCAACTCCTGGTTCTGGTCAGCGGAATCAGATCTAGCTACGTAAGGTTTAATTTGGCTTACGTGCGATTCGCCCGCATCTTGACCATCCTCCGTTATTAAATGGACTACATTTTGGCCTAAAATTGCCGTTATTGTATATGGTCCAATGTTCTTTGGGGCTAACTTGGCGGCAATTCCTTGGGCGGCAGAAGATAAAATGCGATTTCGCTTCATTACTTTATCGCCGACATTGTAAATTACTTCGCGATGTCTTTCGTCATAGTATTTCGCTTGATGTGCCTGCGCTCGCGCAGAGTTTTTAGCAGCTTCCGCGTGGGCGTTACACAATTTTGCTAGTCTAGCGATCAAATTTTCATGCGCTTCCGCTTCTCCGCAAACTTCTGCGTTTCTTTCGATTTCGCGACGTAAAGTTTTAGGGGGAATCGGGTTTCGTCCCAAATTGAGGAAAGCCGGACTGTAGCCCGTCGAATCGTGTATTGCCGTATTATACGCGAACTGAAATTCTGGTACATGTTCGTCCCATGTATTGTGATTTCCTTCAATAAACGAGGTCATCATTGTCTTTAATGTACGATTCACCCGCTCGACAGGGTTCGCCTGCGCGTGGTACGGGGGAATGGTGGTTTGTTGTACTCCATACGATTCTAAAAATTTTGACATCGCTTTGTTTCGAAACTCTGTTCCGTTGTCCGAATGGAACGTGTCTGGAACTCCAAAACGTAGAAAAATCCTTTCTTCTAAGTGTTTTTGAACGCTAGCTGCGTTGGCTTTCCGAATCGGAATGCATTCCACCCACCTCGTAAATAGGTCTAAAAACACGAGCAGATATTCGTAACCGTGTTTGGAGCGTGGGAGAGGTCCCATAATATCTCCAGCGACGATTTCCCATGGGCGTGACGCAAGACGGCGACCCATGAGTCCTGCTGGCGCAAGTTGTTGTACTTTGCACTGTTGACAAATAAAGCACTCTTGTACAAATTTTGCGGTGTCCTTCTTTAAGCTTGGCCAATAATAATATTGGGCCACTCTTTCTTGGGTCTTAGCTCGACCAAGATGTCCAGCGACTGGTTCTGAGTGACATTCTTCGAGAACTTGTGTACGGCGTTCGCTAGGGAGCACTAGTTTCCACGCGTCTTGATCTCCTACATTTTCTTCGTACCGGGAATGCGGACGGTAATAATAAAGTTGTCCGTTCGTTATTTTCCACCAAGGGTATTCGTACGGTGTCTCACGAACGGCGTCAAACATTCGCAGGTACCAGGGATCAGGAGTTTCCGGCCGAATATTCACGGTAGCTATTTCAATATTGTCATCTTCGTGCATACGAGATAGCGCATCCGGCACGTGGTTAAGTGAACCTTTCCTGTGTTCAACTTCATAATCGTACGCTTGTAATTCCAGGGCCCATCGAGCGAGACGACCAGTTGGGTTACGCAAATTGCATAACCATTTAAGACAACTGTGATCTGTTACTACTTTAAAGTGGTAACCTTCTACATATGGTCGAAATTTTCTTATGGCCCATAGGATAGCTAAGCACTCTCGCTCGGTAACGGAATAGTTCCGTTCGGCTGGAGTCATGGTGCGACTCGCAAAACACAAAACGCGTTCGTCTCCGTCGATCTCTTGGGTGAGGACGGCCCCCAAGCCCGTATCGCTCGCATCGGTCTGAATTGAAAATTGATGGGCGAAAGACGGTCTATGTAGAACTGGTGCAGAGGCGACCAGAGCTTTAATTTGGTCAAAGACATGTTGTTGCTCTGATCCCCACTCATAAGCGACTCCGCTCTTTGTAAGTCTAGTCAAAGGCTCGGCCAAGGTCGCAAAGTCTTGGAGAAACTTGCGGTACCACGACGCCATTCCTAAGAATCTACGTAATTGTTTGAGATTCTTTGGCGCCGGGTACTCCAGAATCGGGGCAATTTTGTCCGGATCTGGGCGAAACCCTTCTCGGTTTACCATAACGCCGAGGAATTTAACTTCTTGACGGCAGAATTCGCTTTTCTCACGGTTGATAGTCAGGCCTGCGCTTTTAATGCGCTTTAAGATATGCTCCAACCATTTTAAGTGATCGTCAAACGTCTCAGTCACGATGATAATATCATCTAGATACGAAAAAGCGAATGGCTCCAAATCATGTCCAATGAGGCGATCTGAGAGTTCTTGAAAGGTTGCTGGTCCGCCAGCAACTCCGTACGGCATCCGTATGAATTCGAAGAGTCCTAAGCCCGGTACAGTAAATGCTGTCAATGGTTGGGCGTTAGCAGATAGCGGGATTTGATGGTATGCCTGGCTAAGGTCCAGAGTCGTTATATAGCGGGCTTTCTGTAGCTTGCGAAGCACCGCATCCATATAGGGAAGTGGGTATGCACTTGTCTTCGATACCGAGTTTAATTTTCGGTAATCGACACAAAAGCGATACGAACCATTCGACTTCCGAACCATGACGACAGGGCTAGACCAAGGACTAATAGATTTGCGGATTATGCCCGCGTTAAGCATTTGCTGCACTTGAGCATGCATCTCGTCTTCAATTTTTTTCGACACCGGATAATACCGTTGTTTAATAGGCCGTGTAGTAGTTAATTCAATGTCATGCTCTGCCCATGTTGTGCAACCCAATGGTGCGTCGCTCGCAGGTAAGACACGATCAAGCAATGCTTGCAATCGTCTTCGTTGGGTTTCATCAAGATCTGCGAGGCCAATTGACGACAGGCACGTACTAAATTTTCCTTCTACCGAAACAGTGGCAAGTTCCAATGGAATCTCTTCTGTAGCACCTTCGATAGTTAATTTGCATTCGCGGGGCCATAAAACTGTATTGAACGCTCGTTGGAAGTCAGCTCCTACTAGGCAGTCCGCATCGAGATCACGAACAATGATGACCTCTACTGGTCGTTTGATGCCAGCTACAATGAACGGCAATTCAACTTGTCCCAAAATTGGAACGGTTCGACCATCTGCTAGGCGAGCATCCGGTCCTGGGTATGGTTTGACTCTTCTACCAATGGCAGAAGCGATTTGTAATCCGACTGGACCCAGAACCGTGCGAGCTGCTCCGGAATCATGTAGTGCGCGAATACGCGAACCACCAACTTCGACTGGAAACCACCATCGAGGGAATTCCTTGGGATTTTCCAAATCCGTTGAATAAATGTCGATTCCGTCATTTTCTGTCTGTGCTAAATTAGCACTAGGCTCGGTCCCTAAAAGGTGACTTGGGGCGATCGGGACCCGTTTTACTCGCCCCTCCTGCCTTTTCCCGAACAATCAGGGCAGGTTGTTTTTAGGTAACCTGGCCAGCCACAGTTCCAACAGTAAACATGGAGTTTTGGTCCAGGCTCTCGGTTTTTATTTCTCGTGCTAGCCGGTGTTGGTGGCGAAAAGGACTTAGACTGGTTAGTCAGTGCAACCGTTTCGGCATGCGTCGCTTTCGCAGCTATCGACGTTTGTCCTCGCTTTGGTGACGTCTTTCTGTTGGACGCCTTCTTGTCGTTGAAGCGAGGCAGCGGCGCTGACGTTTGATGCAGTTCAGACTTTAAGGCTGCTGACACCTGCTCCCGTACGATCTTCCCTATCAAACTGGAGAGCTCATAAGGTACCTGGCCTCCTAACGCCGCTACGCTTGGCTGTTTTTCCGCCTTCAGATGATCCGTGACAGTCTTGTGTACCAACTCCTTTACGTCGACCTCTGGAGTGGTGATGGCAGCTACTGCCGGTTTGCGCATACCGCTCAAGGCTTTCGGGGCTTTGTACGCTGCTTCGGGGCACAAGCTTTTTTCTGGCGGTGGAGGAGCTTTAAAAGTTTGCTCTTCCTCCAGCAGCCTCTCTGCTTCGCGAGCTAACTCGATGAGTTCATCCAACGTCGTGAACTGCGTTCGTCTAACCTGCTTACGAATGCTAGGTAGCATGTTTCGATACAGGAGACCGAGTTGTTCTTGTTCACTCCAGCGACTAGTGAGCCGATTGAGAATCGTCATGAGACCGAAGATGTAGTCTCTGACCGGTTCCTCGCGTCCTTGAGTGCGAGTCTGGGCTTCTAGTAGTAAGCGCTGTTGATACTGCAAATCGTCGCCATAACAGCGACGCGCTGACTCGCAAAAATCTGACCAATTACCCCATCTTGATCTGGTTTGACGACACCAATTTAAGGCAGGTCCTGCTAGCATTTCTGTCATTCCGTTCAGTAAATCTTCATCGGATAAATGCGCTAAATTGCGACATTCGCTGACTCGTTGCAGGAACTCTTCTATGTTGCTGCCTTTTTCACCCGTGAACTTAATATTCCAAGATCGTACTATCCTACCAACATCTTGTGTTTTTGAGCCAATGGCGCCAGAACTCAGCCTTGTGTCTAATGCTTCCAGCTGTTGTTCGATTCGTGACGTCATCGACTGCCCCCTCCCTCCAGACGGTGGCACATCTGCTAAATGTCGCCTGTCGATTGACGATTGATAAGTGCTGGTCGATGGCGGCATAAAAGAGGGCGCATTCGCATTAAGATGTGGTTGGTGTTCATCGTAATGAAGATTATATGTGTCTTGGAAGTTTACGTTTCTGCTATTTTTTGGTATTGCACCGGAGGGTTGTGACACGTTTAAGTTGGTGATGCGAGTACTGCTTACTAAGTTAGCTACTTGTTGCTGCAACGCTTGTATTTGACTTTGTAGCTGTACATTCATCGATTGCGATCTCGCTAGTTCCAATGCAACTTGTTCTGGTAAATTCAATGTAGTGCCGTCCGTAAATGTGCATAACCTTGTTCTGTTCTGAGGTGCTCCGGTAGAGAACACAGTTCGCGGTTCTGCATACGTTCCTGATGATGTACAGTTCGTTGTGACCGTAGTTGTCGTTGTTGATGTTGTCGTTGTAATTGGTATATTCGTTGGAACCAATTGAGCAGATGGTTGCGGTACTACGCCTATATCTTGACACGTTAGTGACATATTCGATGTCAACCCTTGACCAGTGCTATTAGCTAACGGTTCGATACCACTGGGCAGTGCTGTATCTTCATAAACTTCCGAACTATGAATACTTAATTTTGCAAAAATTTCTGCGTGCGTTTTTTCGGTAAAATCTGTTTTGTGAAGTAAATCCTGCAGCTTCTTCTCGCGTCTAATTTTTGTTGCATTTTCGTTTTCGCTAAGTGACGGTATAAAATCCGCGGCTGTATAATCGCCTCGCAATCGCCTATATAACCTATCGGCTTTCGCATATAATGTGCCTAAATTTTTCATTTCTAAATCGAATAAAATTTCGTCTATTTGTTCTTCTGGTAAATTGAGAATCCAATCGTTTATTTCAAGGTCTACTGATTCTTCAAAAATCGACATTTTACTCTAATTTGTATTTTACTAAATATATAAATTATGTAGCTATAGACGCAAAGTGGGAAGATACGCAAAAAAAAAAAATTTTAGAATTATTCCACTATGCTCTACACGTATTCTTATTGGCCAACAATTGGGTCCAATTATCAAATTATAATTTTATGAATTATTATATAATATTAAATAAACAAATTATGTAAATTGCGAATAAACGCTATATATATATATAAAAAAATCTTAATATACATGTAGGCACAGAGTAACTTCGCTATTAAATTGGTGAAATATTTAAAAAACAATTTTTATAAATATTTATTTATTTGCGTCTACGCTATAAAACTTTTATTTAATCAATTGCGTACTTTCAATAGCATAAAAAAAAAAAATTTTTAAAGAAAATAATAAAAAAAAAATTTTCCCGCAATTAATAAATAAATTATTAGATAATAACTAATTATAATAACTTATTGTTCAAATTAAATATTTATAATATAAAATTTAATCCCTGGCGATTATACAGTTAGCGAAATAGACTAACTATCGAAATTAGACAAAACAAAAATTAAATAATTACAAATTTGATTTTTGCCGTCGGAACGCAAAATCCGAAAATCATGCAAAACGATAAAAAAAATCGATGAAAATATTATTAAATTAATTCAATTTTCGGTGAAATATAACAAGAAAGTGTGTGCATCAATTATAAATCACGAAAAAGTCGTGAAAAATTATTTAATTGTTAATAACAATTGATTAAAAAAAAAAATTAATAAATTTTGTGCGAATCTTACTTTTAAGTTTTAAATAAACCAAATATATAAAATATTTGATATTCACACTTTCTTGGAGAGACTATAAATTTTCCCTTTATTTTGTTAGTAATAAAAAAATAAAAAAAATATTCTTAGTTAATAACTAATTTTTAAATTTTGCGCAAACGATTTAATCTAGTTAAATAATCATTTGATTTATTGATAATTAAAATTATAAATCCATTAAAGTATTTGATTTTAATTAATTAATTATTAATAATAATTAATATTTTATAATTTAACTTAATGTCCGGTATATATGATTTAAATAAAATCACTTATTAGGCATTTATCCTTGTCTAGCGCATTATAAAATTTTAATGTGCTGGAAAGGATACTGTTTACGTATATTCGTGTACAATGATCACGACGTAAACATGTCAAATTATTATTAGAGACTATTGACTTCTATTTAATTAATTTATATTCTCGATTTCGATTCCTATTTATTTACCGGTATTTTGTGGATTATTTAAATGTTGGGCGCCATGTAACGGGTTTTTAGATCCGTTGCGTTAGATTTAATAAATCGATTGTGCGCGGTGACAATGCACTCGCGAGCATGAGAGTGACCGGTAAAAAAATCTACAATAAATAGTGTTCGCGCACGAAATCTACGTGTCCGGGCGAATACTCGGTGCCGTGTCCCGCGTCTGGACAGGGTTCGTAGATTTCGGGAGAAAGGGATAACAGTCACAATCAGTTCTCGAACATAAATAGAAATAAGCTTTATTACTAACAAATAAAAATAAAATAAAAGATCAAACGCCCGTAGCGGGCAATCGCAGTAGCCGGGAATCGGCGCGTGTAGGGAAGAGAGAGAGAGAGAGAGATGTCAGAACGAACACTTACAACTGCCGGTGCGACCGCCAACCTCCTCCCTTCAATGCGTATTCGCCGTGCACGCTTGTGCGGTTTTTAGTGGTGAAATAAGATAGTGCACTTGCACTCACGCACGCTATAACAACCCCAAGTGTCACACCGAACGATCGTTTTTTGTCCCTCGGAAAGCGCACCACGGTATCTCTTCGCTCTAGCCGTCTTCTCTCGCTCGTAGACGGTAGGTCTCTCCTCGCCAAAATTACGCAGGCTATCGATAGGGGTCTCTCTCTTTCTCTCTTACCTCTACACCTTCCCGTGCGCTCTCGCTCCTCGACGGCTGAACTGTAACAATACTTAGAATGTTAGTACATATCAGCTGTTGTGAGAGAGAGACGAGTAACGATTTAATAATCGTTACAATATTTAAAAAAATTGAATACATTAAAAACAAGCATATATATTCATTTTGTCGCTGCCAGTAATAAACACCGCAACTGGTGTTTAACCGCGGCGGCAAAGTTTAAGACAAAGTCGAATATGCTAATGGTTTTATGCAGCTGCCGACCACCCGGCAAAATAATTTTTACCATGGTCCGCGCCTTAGAAAAGGAGCTGGGCGTAGAACATGAGGAAAGGATTTTTGACAATGCGAACGAGCTACACAGGATTTCGGAGGCGCTACTATAAAAAAACTGAAATTGGTAGATTTAAAGTGGTTAAAAAAAAACGCAATAGAATACATAATGACGCTACTAAAAACACCAACGAATAACCCAAATCTGTCAGTCGACGACTTAATGTAAAAATAAATTTAATTGTAAATAATAATTATATTTTAAAACTCCATCTAGAGTCGAAAATTTTTGGATTTTTAACTTTAATATTTTGAGATCTGTCTACTAATGTCCAGACTTCGTTAATCTTCACAGGCTCCAATTCACTATGAATTACTTTTTCCTATTCAAGCTTACCTGGGGACATCATATCCTCTCTGTACGAGTTTGGTACCTTGTGGACTGTAGCAACAAAGGCATATTGCTGATTTTCTTACAGTAAGTTAAAATCTGATTCAAGCTGTCGTGATTCTTCAAATTTTATATTATCTTTTCTTGGACGTCCTCTCTTTCCTTTTTCTCCCTTCGTTTTTGATATTTCTAAGTCATCTACAAAAACTAAATATACTGTATATTTTAGGATAAGTGATGGAAACAATGCAACAAACAATACGAAATATGGCACATATAACCAGAAATAACAACGAACCTTGCACATAAAAAATTCGTCATCTGTAAGAAATTACGAACTTAACTATATCCAGAAATATTAAGTTGACTTAAGGTGTTCCATCATGTAATATATCTACTTGTTGTTATATGTGCCATATTTTGTGTCGATTGTTTCATTGTTCTGTGATTTTAATTATAAATCAAGGAGCAATACAACAAACAAAACAAGGTGGGTTTTCAATAAAAACCAATGTAGGGTAATCGAATGATCAGGTACGTAATGTTAATTAACAATTAATTCGATGTGAGGTTTCGTATGATATAGCACGTGATATTTGTGTAAATAAGTAAGTTCGTAATTTCGTTCAGATGTCAAATTTTGCATGTACAAGGTTCATGGTTCTTCCCTGTTATATGTACCATATTTTTTGTTGTATATTGCACTGCTCTATGTTTTTAATGTAATTAATGTCTTATTAATGTAATTATTATATTTTAAAAAATTAATATTGAATTTTGTTGGTCTTGCTGAGCTAACGTCTAAAGACTCTAAGAACTCCAAGTTGCTCGCTCGCAAAGGCACGACAATTCGCCGCGTATCAATCCCGAGGACAACATTATGAAGGCCACAAGCCGCCAGACATAAACCAAAAGAAGAAGCAAATAAATACTAAGTAATAAAATTGAAAATATTTTAATAAGAAAGAAAGAAATTTTACGTCAATGTGTTTCGTCTTGGGACCGTCTGCCAGAACTCATCAGTGGGGCGCAGACGGTCCCTGCCCCAGACACACAAGACAGTATTATTGAATCAAAATAATGATAAACTTAAAATTTGGGTATCGTAAGAACGAATGAACGGAGCCTATATAAGTACACATAAGATGGAAAATCTGATTGTGGATGGAAAAGTGCCCCCTAACATCAGAGTATGTACTATGGACATAATCTTAAACCAAAGTCTTGTTATTATTAAAAATATTATTTTTTCTCGCTCAGGCAAAAGTTTTTAAATTAATATTGAATTTTGTTGGTCTTGCTGAGCTAACGTCTAACGACTCTAAGAACTCCAAGTTGCTCGCTCGAAAAGGCACGACAATTCGCCGCGTATCAATCCCGAGGACAACATTATGAAGGCCACAAGCCGCCAGACATAAACCAAAAGAAGAAGCAAATAAATACTAAGTAATAAAATTGAAAATATTTTAATAAGAAGAAAGAAATTACGGAGCCTATATAAGTACACATAAGATGGAAAATCTGATTGTGGATGGAAAAGTGCCCCCTAACATCAGAGTATGTACTATGGACATAATCTTAAACCAAAGTCTTGTTATTATTAAAAATATTATTTTTTCTCGCTCAGGCAAAAGTTTTTAAATTAATATTGAATTTTGTTGGTCTTGCTGAGCTAACGTCTAACGACTCTAAGAACTCCAAGTTGCTCGCTCGAAAAGGCACGACAATTCGCCGCGTATCAATCCCGAGGACAACATTATGAAGGCCACAAGCCGCCAGACATAAACCAAAAGAAGAAGCAAATAAATACTAAGTAATAAAATTGAAAATATTTTAATAAGAAAGAAAGAAATTTAAGTCTATGTGTTTCGTCTTGGGACCGTCTGCCAGAACTCATCAGTGGGGCGCAGACGGTCCCTGCCCCAAACACACAAGACAGTAGTATTGAATCAAAATAATGATAAACTTAAAATTTTGGTATCGTAAGAACGAATGAACGGAGCCTATATAAGTACACATAAGATGGAAAATCTGATTGTAGATGGAAAAGTGCCACCTAACATCAGAGTATGTACTATGGACATAATCTTAAACCAAAGTCCTGTTATTATTAGAAATATAATTTTTTTTCTCGCCCAGGCAAAAGTTTTTAAATTAATATTGAATTTTGTTGGTCTTGCTGAGCTAACGTCTAACGACTCTAAGAACTCCAAGTTGCTCGCTCGAAAAGGCACGACAATTCGCCGCGTATCAATCCCGAGGACAACATTATGAAGGCCACAAGCCGCCAGACATAAACCAAAAGAAGAAGCAAATAAATACTAAGTAATAAAATTGAAAATATTTTAATAAGAAAGAAAGAAATTTAAGTCTACGTGTTTCGTCTTGGGACCGTCTGCCAGAACTCATCAGTGGGGCGCAGACGGTCCCTGCCCCAGACACACAAGACAGTATTATTGAATCAAAATAATGATAAACTTAAAATTTTGGTATCGTAAGAACGAATGAACGGAGCCTATATAAGTACACATAAGATGGAAAATCTGATTGTAGATGGAAAAGTGCCACCTAACATCAGAGTATGTACTATGGACATAATCTTAAACCAAAGTCCTGTTATTATTAGAAATATAATTTTTTTTCTCGCCCAGGCAAAAGTTTTTAAATTAATATTGAATTTTGTTGGTCTTGCTGAGCTAACGTCTAACGACTCTAAGAACTCCAAGTTGCTCGCTCGAAAAGGCACGACAATTCGCCGCGTATCAATCCCGAGGACAACATTATGAAGGCCTTCATATAATAATTATAACCCTACCAATATGAAAAATTGAAATTTTGAGGTTAAACAAAACTATAATGATTCTACGAAGCAGCGATTTTCCGATATTTTATCGCTATTTCCAACAACTTGCTATTTTATTGCTTAAAAAACGTTACACTTATAGCGTATTTATACTTTAATTTCTAGTAGGGATATTTGATACGCAATAAAATCGTGTGCATATTTTTAAATGTATTGAGTACAGAAATGGTGATAAAATACCGGCAAAATAGCTACATTACAACTTTATTATAGTTTTCCTTAGCCACAAAATTTCAAATTTCTATATTGTGTGCAATAAAAGGTAGGGGTATAATAATAAAATTACATAATAAATAGTTTTCGAAAAATTGTACACGACATATGTTTATTTTATTATTATTGCGACAAATAATTTGTGTATAATTTTAATTTGTTTTATATGTTGTGCACAATATTTAGGTGCAAAATTCTCATGTGCATGAACCATCCCATGCCGATCTGCTGGCGTCAAAATCCTCGGATCTGGATTCAGCGACCCAAAAAATGTATAAGTAGCATGATCTCGTTTTTGGGACTGTCAACTTTTTTTGTGGGGCTGCGTAATTTTTGTGGTTGTATTTGAATCGTTTTATACCTTATTCCAATTCTCTCCCTCACTTTACTCGAACGAAAAAATCTTGCTCAGTTAAACAGAACCTTCGACAGTAGTGTCCAAATGTATTATAAAAATTGAGTTATTTAAAACCAACAACAGTCTAAAATATATAAAATTAAAATTATTATGTGCATTATTCTAAACAATATTAAGTTCACGATATATTGTTAATTCCCGAATTAAAAATAATAGAATATCGTTAAATAATAGATAAAAAAATAATCTTTTATAAAATTACCAAAAACACTTGTCAATTTTATTGCTGAGCTAACACCGGCAGTAGTACAAACTTAAAATCGAAGACAAAAATTTCGCTTCTTAGTTAGCACCTTTTATAACTGGACTCCGAAGTAGCACCTTTTATAACCGGATTCTGAGGTAGCACCTTCACATCGGGGAACGACGATTTGTGCACAAAATGAAAACATAGATCACGTGGAGTGCCTGACAATATTGGTGGTTGATATATCGACCAGTCCCGTTTAGAACCTAAAGTCCAATGTTAATAGTACATTACGATACAAGTGTGCGAAACAGGCGATTCACGCACAAGTCGCATTTGCCGCCCGAGTGAAGCGAGGGTGGCAAAAAGACGAGTTCTTGAATCGTCTGAGCACACTCGTATCGTATACTATTTTTTTGAAACGCTGTGTGCGAAATGAGATAATAATAATAATAATAATAATAATAATAATGCAATAATAATAATAATTTATTTAATAGCACACAAACATAAAAAGTGGGGGATTGCCTTTCTTAAGTTTACTAGACGAATTATGAAAATTACCTACTGCGCATGCGCGAATTTCGCACACTAGTGCGTGAAAGTGGTATTTCGCACACGCTGCACAGACATTCAAAATGGCATTTCGCACACAGTGTTTCAAAAAAATTTAATTTGGCGAGTTAAGAGTGCCTTTTGACGTATTTAAATGCGGTGAACACGAAAAAAATATCAAAAAATGTTCAGGAGACATCCTTGACCTTGAAAATTGTATTTGAATTATTTTTTGTTATAAAATTTCAGGATTTTGCATTGGAGAAGACAAAAAAGAAATTAACTGTGCAGGACATTCAGTCATTCCACACTAACTTGCCAAAATTTCTGATACTAAAAAGCCATGATCGGCAACCAATAATAATTGCCAATGAAAAATATACACCACACGGAAAGAGATAATCATCCATAAAACAGGTTCCAATTTTTTGTGGAACATTAAAAATAAGTATATATAATTATCGGTCTTTCCGAACTAAATGCTTTATTTTTGGAATAAAGCAGGCCCATTATACCCTTTGTCCACTATGGTTGGTGGAATTTCCCAGAGCAACGGCCTTTTACAAAATTAAAACAAAAATTAAAGGCGTTTCGTCCTCGATCCCCAGTTTGGACTCCTCAGTAAGGAACTGGAGGTATGATCTCCAGTTCCTTACTGAGGAGTCCAAACTGGGGATCGAGGACGAAACGCCTTTAATTTTTGTTTTAATTTTGTAAAAGGCCGTTGCTCTGGGAAATTCCACCAACCATAGTGGACAAAGGGTATAATGGGCCTGCTTTATTCCAAAAATAAAGCATTTAGTTCGGAAAGACCGATAATTATATATATATTATCACCGAACGTTTAAATTCATTTTGTTTTAATAAACCTGCGACTCGGTCTAATACGTCGCACTCTGGCTGGTGGTCTTTCCCACCGCTAGATGGAGACGACTTTACTCGTTGGAGAGATTGTCGTCCTCCTCTATATATATAGCCGCATAACATCTTGCTGGCGTCGCAGTTCATCTTGCGACAGGCGTCTAAGGTATGATCTCCAGTTCCTTACTGAGGAGTCCAAACTGGGGATCGAGGACGAAACGCCTTTAATTTTTGTTTTAATTTTGTAAAAGGCCGTTGCTCTGGGAAATTCCACCAACCATAGTGGACAAAGGGTATAATGGGCCTGCTTTATTCCAAAAATAAAGCATTTAGTTCGGAAAGACCGATAATTATATATATATTATCACCGAACGTTTAAATTCATTTTGTTTTAATTAAAAATAAGTACTAGCGTTTTGTTTCGCCATGCCTAGAACTTATTTTTTTAGTGTACGTATTACCATCTATTTTATTGACGATGGGTACACATTTTTCAAGTGGCGCCACCAATATATTACGTGCTTTTAGTACGAGCAATTTGGGTATCATCCGTGGTACTTGTTTTTCCAATCTACGGTATCTAGATGTCGAATGCTATAATGGACTAATAATGGATGCATTTGTTGTCAACATTTTAACGGAGTGGAATTGTAAGGATCTTATTTCTTTATTCAAAATATGTATTATATATATTAAACTTAATTATTTAGTGCATTAATAGTAGCTCAATAATTAAATTTACATAATATGAATGTAACTAGTAGTCGGTTAACCTCAAAATCTTAATCTCAGTATCTCAATAACTCTCACTAAAAAACAGGACTGAGTCCAATTATTTGAATCTATATTCATGTTTTATTTATATAAACTTGTTCAAGTTAATGTAAGACAAGACTTTAATAACTATGTTTGAAGTAAAGCAAATAATGACATGTTAAATAAGTAAGTTAATAAAAAAGGTTTAAAATCAAAACAAATTATAAATTAGATTTAGCGAGTCTTAATCATTGATCGATGGCTATTTATTTGATAAAGTTAACATTTTACTAGTGCAACAAATCATGCGTACTGGGTGTACGTAATCATATTTATAAGTATAAGCATCCAAAAATCAATATTCAAAGACATTTTAGTTTCAAGCAATGCAAATAGTAAATTCATGCAATTGTCTGTAAGAAATGCAATTTATATATTTTAATTTAGATATGATATTCAGCGAGTCAATGTACATTCATGTCACTATAGTGACCCGCTAAATATAATTTCTGAATTAAAATATATAAATTGCATTTCTTATTAATAGACAATCATGAATGTATTATATCCATCGCTTGAAACTAAAATGTCTTTGATTATTGATTTTAACATGCTTATATTTATAAATATGATTACGTACACCTAGTACGCATTTTTGATATATTATTTATTGTATTAAATACATGTACCAGGTATATCAAAATTCAATATCAGGTAGTTAAATATTTGCTTCTATTAGCAGCGTTTAAATTTCCAATCTCAGATTGGAAAAATAGGTACCACGCACCGAAAAGTTGGGCCGTCGGTAGCAACAATGTTTATGTCGATGCGAGTACATAAAATTTGAATACTAACGTAAAATTTTTCGATTCCAATCCCTTCTTTTTTGATTCTCAAGTATTCACATTATTTATGCTATAGTGCAGTACCTTTTTTATGCATACTTTCCTCTCTCCGTGCAGCAAAAAGATACAGATGCTTAGGCTCAAAAGCACACTTAATTGATTATTTAAAGTAAGTAATCTTTTTTATTCTATAATGCATTTATTTTATTAACCATTAATTACATAAATGTTTTATTTACTTATTTTTTCCTTTCAGTAACGTAAAGTGTGCAGTGGCTGCGAACCATCTACTTGCTGCTGATTTCACATTATATAGTGAGTATTTCATTTGATTAGACCAAGAATAAAACTAGATTTATTAATAATTGTGAAATTATAATTTTTTTAGTCAGAACAACCGAGAAATCGGAGACGGGTGAAGTATCAGCCACAAAAAAAAGTAAGTAATCTCTTTCTTATTTGTAAATAAAATTTATTTTTAAATAAAAATTCATACGAATAAATTTTTTTATTATTTTGGTCAAAAACTCTCAAAAATCAAAATATAGGATCTTTCATAGATTTAAGGGATTTCTTGATGGTTTTTAATTGAGATTGCTTAACCTATATATATATATTTGTAGATCCATCGCGGCCAGAAATGGGGAAGCTGTTGCAGGGGATGCCAGTCATATTAAATAAGATATCCTGGATGATGCAACGTAGAATAAGCGGCAATAACCCCAATACAACACTGCCCTTCACCATTACAGCCGAAACACCACAGGCTGGAGATAAAGAATTTAATCTATATTTAAAAAATTGAATACATTAAAAACAAGCATATATATTCATTTTGTCGCTGCCAGTAATAAACACCGCAACTGGTGTTTAATCGCGGCGGCAAAGTTTAAGACAAAGTCGAATATGCTAATGGTTTTATGCAGCTGCCGACCACCCGGCAAAAGAATTTTTACCATGATCCGCGCCTTAGAAAAGGAGCTGGGCGTAGAACATGAGGAAAGGATTTTTGACAATGCGAACGAGCTACAAAGGATTTCGGAGGCGCTAATATATATAAAAACTGAAATTGGTAGATTTAAAGTGGTTAAAAAAACGCAATAGAATACATAATGACGCTACTAAAAACACCAACGAATAACCCAAATCTGTCAGTCGACGACTTAATGTAAAAATTAATTTAATTGTAAATAATAATTATATTTTAAAACTCCATCCAAAGTCGAAAATTTTTGGATTTTTAACTTTAATATTTTGAGATCTGTCTACTAATGTCCAGACTTCGTTAATCTTCACAGGCTCCAATTCACTATGAATTACTTTTTCCTATTCAAGCTTACCTGGGGACATCATATCCTCTCTGTACGAGCTTGTACCTTGTGGACTGTAGCAACAAAGGCATATTGCTGATTTTCTTACAGTAAGTTAAAATCTGATTCAAGCTGTCGTGATTCTTCAAATTTTATATTATCTTTTCTTGGACGTCCTCTCTTTCCTTTTTCTCCCTTCGTTTTTGATATTTCTAAGTCATCTACAAAAACTAAATATACTGTATATTTTAGGATAAGTGATGGAAACAATGCAACAAACAATACAAAATATGGCACATATAACCAGAAATAACAACGAACCTTGCACATAAAAAATTCGTCATCTGTAAGAAATTACGAACTTAACTATATCCAGAAATATTAAGTTGACTTAAGGTGTTCCATCGTGTAATATATCTACTTGTTGTTATATGTGCCATATTTTGTGTCGATTGTTTCATTGTTCTGTGATTTTAATTATAAATCAAGGAGCAATACAACAAACAAAACAAGGTGGGTTTTCAATAAAAACCAATGTAGGGTTATCGAATGATCAGGTACGTAATTTTAATTATCAATGAATTCGATGTGAGGTTTCGTATGATATAGCACGTGATATTTGTGTAAATAATTAAGTTCGTAATTCACCACATTTATAATAAAAAGTCATCTTTCGTAAAGTAAAACAGGTATCACGCATTTATGAACGATTCTTGCAGTACAGTACTGGTCCTACGCGTGACATCTGTTTTTTATGAAAAAGACGCTACTTTCACCACGTGCGTCGGAAATTTTCAACTATTTTTCCAACCCCATCCTTGCAAGAAAATTTATATACACCTTTCTTTGACGAAAACTAAAAGTAATTTCCTTTAGTCATAGTTCCTTCACGGTCGAGTTAAGATCGTCGTATTTACCTTTATTCAAAACTATTTTATATAGTGTATATCGTGTATAGATATTATTTGTCTATAATACGAAAATTTGCGCGTGTGTGTGTTAGTTCAATTAGTAGTATACTGTGTATTTCAGAATAAATATATATATAAATTACAATGGAAAGTGCAAATTATATAGACAACTTGCTTGAGGATCTATTCAATCAATGCGACACGCCTACGGTTCAATGCCCCGGTGCGCTACCATTGTTACCTGAGGATGAGGAGCAAAACATAAGTGGATGTGATTTTAATTTTGAAACTTTAAATACAGACATTTTATACGATTATACCTCCGACGAGGTAGAAGAGTATATGACAATATTTTAAAAAAATTATGTGAATGTGACAATGGCTTCGCCACAACGGTTCAACAAAGTGTAAATAACTCGGACAGTAATAAAGAAAACGATTCATCCTTAGAAAATAAAAAGATAACACCCAAAAAATCAAAGAGGAGCACACTTTTTATTAATCAAAATACGGCGACTTTAAGTGCTTACGAAAAAATAAATATCTCTGCAGCATTAGCCCGGGATATTGCGACCTGTATGACACAGCTTGACAGATGCATCAATGATTCGCATAAACCCGCGATCTTTTTGCACAAATATTTTGAATGGGCAACGCTTATATTAAAGGGAAATAACCAAATTTTGTCCAAGGCGGATTTTAGTATGAATATGAACGAATTTTTTGATAATATCAGAATAATACATGAGCCACATAAAAAATTTCGATCAAGAAATACTCCAACAAAACAAGAGGCGTTTAAACTCTTATACGAACTAACAAAGCTACAGGGTTTGTTAAATGGATAGTAAGTACTCATCATTAATTTATTATTATATAAAAACAATTATAGATAATAATAACGTGAAATTTCTAGTTCATTCTGAAGAGGGGAATGAATTTAAGCGTTTGCTTATTTTTATATTACTTATTTCATCACCAACGATAATATCAGAAGTCGAGGACGAATTCAATCAAACTGAATTAGGAAAACTGGTTCTGGTTGCTGCTAGTCAGATATCGTCACTTTCTAAAACATCGATGGGGATGGTGAACGTAAGTATAAGATTATCTATAAGTTTTGTGTTGAATTAGGTTTTATTACTGTTTGATCATTAAGCAATCGTTAATATAATTACCCAGATAGCATGTCAGATTGTAGCAATATTACTGGAATGTTGTCGCATTGCTACAATATGGACATTATACATTGTCGGAATATTGTAACAATGTTCTAATAATATTAAATGTCCTAGGTTTTGAGTATAGTGCAATATTGATGGTACATATTACAGCATTATTCAATATTTTCAAAATATCAAAGGCGAATACTGGTTAATATTGTAGTAAAATACCACAAACAGTAGTAGAATATTGCAATAATATTAAAAAGGCACAGAATAGTGCATTTTCCCAATTTTGTAGCAGTGCTAATCGTAATATTGAATACAATATTAGTGTATTATTGAACTTTATTGTAAACACGTTGGTGCAATGAGAGAGCAATATTGTAATTGAATATTACAACAATATTGATGCAAAATAGCATAAATAGTTCAAAAAGTTACTAAAAAATATTACTACAGCATTTTAAGAATGTGGACGGCTGATGTTACACAATCTTAATTTGGTCTTTTTATTTAAATTTTTAATTTTGGATTCAACAATATTATTTAACATATATACATATCTCTCTATATATATAAAAAGATTCTGCTGCCGTCGCCGCCGCCGCCGCTGTGTATAAGAATTTTTGGGGTATATACATGAATTGGAAGGTCCTGTATATCTATATACATATTGTAACGAATCAATGTAATATTTGATTATATTACATTGCTCGTTACATTCTCTCTCTCTGTCTAGCCTGTGTATTAATATTTACAGATGTTACAGGTCAACGTTCGACGATTTTCGGCGATTTTCGCGGACCTTCGTAAAGGTAAAAGTAGGGAAAGAGAGAGAGAGTTTTCGGTTCGTAAGTGCGAGAGCACTTAGATTAAACTCAACCGTGGAGCGACTAATCTCAACCGCCGAGAGATTAAAATTCAACCGTGTGATTAATTGCCACTGTCGTGAGAAACCTTGCGATTTGTTTTCTCCATATTTTGATCGCCCTGTGCTTGTGATCCTGGTGCTGTGCTGGTGATCCAGTGAAGTTGCAATAGTTTGTTTGGCGACGACGCAGCCCAGGAAGCTAAAGGGTAGCGACTACGCAGACTTCACCTGGTTGTTTAACCATCGATCGCGTCTCAAGCACTGTAAGTGCCAGTCTTGTAGTCTCTCTCTCTCTCTTTCTCTCTTTATTTATCTCGCGTGTATACTGACCTGCGTTTCGCGCGCTGCGACGCGCCTGTATTATTGTTTTTCCCGAATACATTTATTTCTGTTATTAATTAAATACTGCATTGTTGTTTATTTAATTGTTTACCCTCTTTTTCTCGCGTTTCGCTAAATAAAGATTACCGCCGCCTCCGCCTATACGGCTTATTATAGTCGTATTATTACTGAGCGGCTGATCGCGTAAATGAGACTATTATTTTAACGGTAGTTAATTGTTATTATCTTTTTGTATCTATATTTAAAAATAGCAAAACCGTTACATGGCGCCCAACGTGCATGGTAATTAGCGATACGCATATTATTGACAATTAATAGTCTCAAAATTTAATTTCTAATATTTAAAAGTTTTAATTCAGTCAATAGGCGTGTTAAATTAAGAGATTTTATTTCGAGCATTTCGAGAGCGAGCGAGCGCATTGTTTACGTTTCGCGGTGATTCGCGGTGTTTACGCAGCGAATAATATTTGAATATTGTACTTTCTATACATTTCGAAAATATTCTTTCGTATCTTATATTATTTGAATCTTAAATCGAATTTTCTTTTCGTTTAATTTTAGCGTATTGCGAATTTAATTATTTCGTGCTTCTTTTATTATTTAATTGTTTATTTAAATAATTATTAGCGACACCGCGGAAAATAAAATTATTGTTTTTTTTTAATAATTTGTCGTAAACTGTATAATCGCAATTTAGGTTGAGTTAGTCTATTTCGCGTGCGTGCGTGTAAGTGTGTGTGTGATTTACGCGGTAAATATAAGTATTGTAGCGTATCGCGGTACATGTATGTATGTGTATGTAAGCGTGTGCGCAAATAAAGTAAATTAATTTATTTTTTTTTTTTAATTTGAATTCAATTTAATTTTTTTTTGTTGTTATTATAAATTATTAAAATAATTTTTATAGCGTTTCTTCGCAATTTAAAATTTTGTTTTTTTTAAATAATTATTATATTTAAACAATTTGTCTTTAAATTCTTTTAAACTTGGAATATCATATTTGTTAATTCAATTTTATTCTATTTTTTTGTAAACAATTAGAAAATTAATTTTAACAAGTTGCAGATTTATAATATTTTGTATTTTTTGCAAATTAGTTGATGTTATTAAATTTAAATTGGTTAAGCGAATTTGCGTATAATTTAATAGCGATTTGCAATTATTTTGTAATTTGTTTAATGAAATTTTTTAATTGTGAGAATTTATTTTGCCAATAAGGCCTAAAATTTAAATTTTATTTAATTTTTATAATTCAAAATGGCGTGTATGAACGAGTGTGATTTCGATCAAACGTACGGAGTTGAGATCCAAGGATGGATTTTGAATCTAACAAGCGATCAATTCGATTCTGTACTTGATCAGCTAGAATTGACGCGCGACGGTACGCCCTTTGTACGTGTAGACAGGTTATATAGGCGTTTACGCGGCGATTATACAGACGCGGATTTCGTCCAGTCAACTAGTGACGATGATTTAGTTTCGCGGACTCGTCGTGAACAAAGACTCTGCACCGTTTTGAAACATGCGAAATTTAGCGAAGAAGCGCAAGTACAGATTGCGCACAGACAGTTTGAAAATCTCAATCGAGCGGATGAGAGCGGATTCTCTCCGCTTGCCAATAGCTCGAAGTCAAATGACGATCAACTTGCCGATTCCGATGCGGAATCGCAGCATAGCGAGGTTAACGCGGGAAATATCGCGGGGAACCTTGCGGAAAACGCGGCGGAAAACACCGCCGAAAATAATTTTAAATCAAATTTTGAATTGACTTCGATAAAAACGCTTAACACAACTATACCGGTAAGACCAATTCCTACCATTTCGACCGCGATGATAACGACCGCTACTACAACTACGTACTCGACGACGCAAGCAGCGAGTACGCATTTACAATCAAGAGGTGCGATACCAAAAACGGTATTTTCTTCAAAAGAAAATAATAAAATAGATAATGATATCGTTTTATGTGCATTAGCTAATGGCGTAGTCTACAACGCTCCAAGGGGTTTAGCCCTGGAGTTGAGTAGAACGCAATCGCTTGCCTTTCAACAAGAGAAGGAGTTGAATTATCTAAGGCAGCAATTAGCGGATTTTGCGACGAGTACGCAGCTTCCGACGCAAACGTCAATTGCGGCGGAAAAGCAGCGGAAAAATCGCAAAAGTGTTAATTTTCAAGATACTTTTAATTTAAATTATTTTGAAACGAATAAGCATCCTGAAGCACCTCAAGCGGTATTACATACGCAAACGGAAAAGTCGCTTGGATCGCGTTTAAACGCAAACGCGTTAAATTTTCCGACTCCTACGTCTAATTTCTCGTCTCTGCCAGCTCCTGCGGATTGGCAAGAGTCTGGAAGGGGGGAAAATGTGCCTGTAGTTACAAGCGATCAACTTACGCAAATCTTGTCGAATATGTCGACTAGAGCGCCTATACAGTCACATGACGTAGGTCGCACAGTTCGCCAGTGGAATATTAAGTTTTCCGGCGAAAAACGCGAAAGCATCGAGGAATTTATTCAGCGCGTAGAAGAATGTCGCAAGTTAGCGCATATTTCCGACGCGGATTTACTGAATGCTTTTTCGGAATTATTAACTGGCGTAGCGCTACATTGGTATCGCCAATCGCGGAAAGATTGGAATACTTGGGCTGATTTTTGCAATGCTGCTCGACGATGTTATGGCGTTGAGCAGAACTTTCAGCAGCGCTTAATGGCGGAAGCGCAAGCACGCAAGCAGGGTAGAGAAGAGCCTGCTCGCGATTACATTTTCTGCTTGCTAACTATATTTAGCAGAATGAATGCGCCTCCAAGTACGCAGTTTCAGCTAGACATGTTGTATGCTAACATGTTGCCGTCTGTTCGGAAGTTAGTTCCGAAAGAAAAAGTTACAAGCGTCGATAGGCTTGTGCAGCTAGCTCGTCAGGCGGAAGAGCTTATCGAGGAAGAGCGGAATTTTCCCGCGCCTCCGCCGCCAGAAAAGAGCGTTCTGCCTTCTGTGGCTTATAAGCAGCCAGATACCAGAGGTAAGAAGGGCGGAAAAGCTGCTAGCGATGATGCTACGGTAAAAGTAGCGAGTATCGCAGAACCTACGATGGAAAATTTGGCCAAACTCTTAGAGAAGATGCTAAATGAGAGATTTAGTAAATATGCGAATTCGTTTGCGAATTCCGCCAATAAGAAAGGTCAAACCGCGCGTAATTTCCATAAACCAGGTGCGCCGAAAGGAGCAAAGAATGTTTCTGATAAGCCATCTGGCGTGACTAGTACCGAGAGGAAGGATGATGGTAAAAATAAATCATCCATTACTAATGGACAATCCGCGCGTAGTCGCAACCGCGATAAGAAAGCAGGTCCCAAAGAGCGTGTGTACTGCTATCGCTGCGGTTGGCCCGGGTATATCAAGACGGATTGTCCTGAGTGCTCGGGAAACGAGAAAAGGGGCGAATAGATAAGGTCCCTATCGCCCCAATTATTAGTGAGACCTCTGATGGTGATAAGTCACAATCAGTACCTGCGCAAACGGAAAAAGTGCCCTCGCTTTTGCCTGTCGGAGTGGACAGACAATCAGCGGAAAAAGGTGTTTGCGATTCCCGCGCTGAAACGCCAGTGGGGGAGGAAACTCCGCAGTTTACTCGCTGGTGGCTGCAGATCGGAATCGGTGGATTCCGCGTACGCGCTTTGTACGATTCAGGGGCGGCTCGCACGGTTATTAATTCCTTAGGCTTGCAAATAGCATCAGCCATAGGAAAACCGTTAACACCTTACATTGGACCAGGTGCACGACTCGCTAACGGCCAACGCGCTCCAATACTTGGACGTTTAGAGCTGCCGTTTGATTTAGCGAATGAACGCCATTACTTAGATGTTTTAGTAATGAGCGATCTCGACGCCGATTGTATACTCGGTGCCGATTTTATTCGTGCGTTTAACGCTGTTTTGTTGCCGCGTGAAAATCAGTTGCTGATTGAAAACGTAGCTGACGCAATTCAACTTGAAGTATCTGCTATCGGTATTGGTGAGGCCTGCTCACTAGCTGCCGTTGGCTTAGCAGATATTGACGAAGCGCAACGCAAACAACTCAATGAGTTGTTGCAAAAGCGTTTGACTGCTCCGAATGCAAAGCTAGGCTGTACTAACTTAGCTGAGCATGAAATTGATGTGGGCGGTTCGCGTCCCATCAAACAGCGCTATTATCCGGTGTCTCAGAAGATCGAGCAAGAGATGCACGCTCAAGTGCAACAGATGCTTGACGCGGGGATAATTCGCCCGTCAACGAGCGAGTGGTCGAGCCCAGTAGTCATGGTGCGGAAATCTAACGGTACCTATAGATTCTGCATCGACTACCGAAAGCTCAATTCCGTCTCGAAGACCTGCGCTTATCCGCTTCCCTATATGGAGATTATTTTGCGTAAACTTCAAAGGGCACGCTACATAAGCACGCTGGATTTAAGCAGCGCATACCATCAGATTCCGATGAAAAAGGGATCGGAACATCTGACGGCTTTCACGGTGCCTGGCTTAGGCTTATATGAGTTTACTCGTATGCCGTACGGCGTGGCGGGGGGGCCCGCTACGTTCCAGCAACTCATTGATAGGGTGATAGGCCCTGAATTGGAACCGTACGCATTTTCGTATCTCGATGACGTTATTATCGTCACCGAGACATTCGAAGAGCATCTCAAATGGCTTGAGCATGTCCTAAAGCGGGTTGCCGACGCCGGACTTACAATTAACCGTGATAAAAGCGAATTTTGCCGCAGTGAGGTTAAATACCTTGGCGTATTGGTGAATCGCGATGGATTTCGCCCTGATCCGGACAAGATAGCGCCGATCGTGGATTATCCCGCGCCAACTAACCTCAAAAAGCTACGCTCTTTCCTCGGCATGGCTTCATGGTATAGAAAATTTCTAGAGGATTTTGCTACGCTTGCGGAACCGCTTACCAAGTTAACAAAGAAAAATGTTAAATTTGAGTGGGGCGAGGAACAACAGTTCGCTTTTGAACAAATCAAAGCGTTGATAGCATCTGCGCCTATCCTCCATCGGCCATCTTTCGAGCATCAGTTTGTTATTCAGACTGACGCTAGCGACACTGGCTTAGGAGCGGTTTTAACGCAAACTATCGACGGAGAAGAGCGAGTACTTAGTTTCGCCAGTCGTACGTTAAACGCGGCGGAACGTAACTACTCGGTTACCGAACGAGAGTGCTTAGCTGTATTATGGGCCGTGGAAAAATTCCGCTCATATGTAGAAGGTTATCGCTTTAAGGTTATAACAGACCATGGCAGTTTAAAATGGCTGTGTAACTTGCGTAACCCTACTGGACGCTTAGCGCGTTGGGCACTTAAGCTCCAAAGCTATGATTATGAGATCGAGCACCGCAAAGGATCTCTTAACGTTGTGCCTGATGCCCTCTCTCGTGCATTCGAAGACGACTCGGATTGCGACATCGCTGTCGTAAGTTTGCCGTACAATACACAAGATGAGTGGTATACGCAAAAACTTGCGAATGTCAGCGGAAATCCGGAAAAATACCAAGACTGGAAGATGCTTGGAGGTAGATTATATCATTATAAGCCTGACCCTTCCATAGATGACTATTTTGAAGACGAAGACGCTTGGAAACTGGCGGTACCGCAGGAGAAACGTCAACAAGTTCTCTGCGAGAATCATGATGAGCCAACTGCTGGACATCTTGGCCGAAACAAAACGTATCAGCGGATAGCGCGATACTATTATTGGCCTGCGATGCTTAAAGATATCGCCGAATTTGTGCGGAATTGCTCGATTTGCCAACAATGTAAAGTGCCACAGCAGGCTCCTGCAGGTTTCATGGGAAAACGTGTTATTTCGCGTCCATGGGAAATTGTTGCAGGTGATATCATGGGACCGTTTCCACGTTCTTCGCATGGATTTGAATATCTTTTAATATTCATGGACTTATTCACTCGTTGGATAGAGTGTATCCCTATACGGAAAGCGAACTCGCATACCATTCGGCGCGAGCTGAATGAGCGCGTTTTCTTGCGTTTCGGCGTGCCTGATGTTTTTCATTCCGACAATGGCACGGAGTTTAAGAATGCTGCTATGGAGCAATTCTTAGCTGAACACGGCGTGGTTCATACTACGATTCCGCCTTACCATGCACAGGCGAATCCTGTAGAACGCGTTAATCGCACGATAAAAACGATGATTACTTCGTTTATCGAGGCGAATCATAAAACATGGGACGCTCACATCTCTGAGCTCATGTTCGCGTATAATACCGCCGTGCAAGATTCTACCGGCGCAAGTCCTGCTTTCCTAAATATGGGAAGAAACCCTGTTCCGCCGAAAAGCTTGCGGAAAACAGAAGATCAAGCCGTCGCCGACAGCGAAGCCGCAGCAGCTGTTCAAAATTGGCAACAGCGTATGCAAACGTTGCCAGAGCTGCAAGCTCAAGCTGCTGAACGAGCGACATGCGCACAAGCCCGTCAGGCCGAATATTATAATTCAAAACGCCGCGATGTACAATTTGCCGTGGGACAAAAAGTTTCTAAGCGGAATCGTATACTTTCGTCCGCTGCCCAAGGCATAGCTGCTAAGCTAGCTCCGAAGTACATCGGACCTTTTATTGTTTCGGCGTTACTCGGCTCAAACGTGGTGGAGCTCATCAGCAATGATGGAAAAGAAGCAGGTAAATGCCACGTCAATGACCTGAAACCGTATTATGAGGACCAGACAGACGTAACTGAGGAGAGTAAATTAAATCGAGAGGATGCGACGAGGGACAGCGAGGGATTAAACGCAGAGCGAAGAGCTAGCGACGAGTCCAACGATAATGATCCTATGAGCGCGAACGCACTGCGTAAGCGAGGTAGGCCGCGCAAAACTCGGGTAGTTGTTAGTCGTATGACCGCGGTTGACCGTGCCCCTTCTAACGAGCGATTGAAGGCGAACGTTAATGTACACGCGAATCCTTCGACGACGGGAAATAGGCGCGGAAGACCGAAAGGGGTGAAGAACAGGCCCGTATCCCCGGTAGAAACGATCGAACGGCGCACTCGGTCGCGAAAACCGTAAAATTCCCTTCGAGCGATTGATGTATTTACGCGTACCGTTCTCTGAATCTGTAATTTTTATAATCTTTTTCATTCTGTCATTCGTATAAAACATGGCCTGATATTTACTAACCTGTTCCAGAATTATCTCTGATGAACTGCCCAAGTCGCTTGTTACAATAAAGAGAGAAGAGCTCATATTAGGCTTTACTTTAGTTATTCATAAATATTATTTATGTTAATTATCATTTTCATTTTGTCTTCTGGCCTAGAGAGAGAGTAGAAATGCAGAGCTGGTACGTCTTCGGCTACCCAGCGTCTGGAAGGGGGGAGTGTAACGAATCAATGTAATATTTGATTATATTACATTGCTCGTTACATTCTCTCTCTCTGTCTAGCCTGTGTATTAATATTTACAGATGTTACAGGTCAACGTTCGACGATTTTCGGCGATTTTCGCGGACCTTCGTAAAGGTAAAAGTAGGGAAAGAGAGAGAGAGTTTTCGGTTCGTAAGTGCGAGAGCACTTAGATTAAACTCAACCGTGGAGCGACTAATCTCAACCGCCGAGAGATTAAAATTCAACCGTGTGATTAATTGCCACTGTCGTGAGAAACCTTGCGATTTGTTTTCTCCATATTTTGATCGCCCTGTGCTTGTGATCCTGGTGCTGTGCTGGTGATCCAGTGAAGTTGCAATAGTTTGTTTGGCGACGACGCAGCCCAGGAAGCTAAAGGGTAGCGACTACGCAGACTTCACCTGGTTGTTTAACCATCGATCGCGTCTCAAGCACTGTAAGTGCCAGTCTTGTAGTCTCTCTCTCTCTCTTTCTCTCTTTATTTATCTCGCGTGTATACTGACCTGCGTTTCGCGCGCTGCGACGCGCCTGTATTATTGTTTTTCCCGAATACATTTATTTCTGTTATTAATTAAATACTGCATTGTTGTTTATTTAATTGTTTACCCTCTTTTTCTCGCGTTTCGCTAAATAAAGATTACCGCCGCCTCCGCCTATACGGCTTATTATAGTCGTATTATTACTGAGCGGCTGATCGCGTAAATGAGACTATTATTTTAACGGTAGTTAATTGTTATTATCTTTTTGTATCTATATTTAAAAATAGCAAAACCGTTACAATATATAATGGGTTAATATACAGGGTGTTCTTTTAATGATTCCGTTCCTTCGGCATACATACAGAGCAGGAGATTCTAAGCAACTTTTTCCTTTAGCAAATTTTGATTTGATGCATAATTAATAAGATAACTAGCTACCATTCCTCGGTCGCGAACGCTCCCTCGGTCGAATAAAATTAATTAATCTCTCGGTAGAATATATCCTGAATTAATGCGATTATCATTATGAAATTATAACTATTTATGTACAGTAACGATATATCTATGACAATAATGGTGAATGTATTATTTATTAATAATTAAGGGTTAAATAAAATAAATCAGACGTATTAGAATAAAATAATATTTAATTATTCATAAATTAAAGAAATATTTATATATATATATATGTATATTTGTACATTATATTTTAATTCCTTAATTTCTATCAACGAATATAGTTTTATGAATACCTTTTAATTTCATTTATTTCACAATCATCATATTTCATGATTGGCATACTAATTATTGATAATTTTTTCTCATTTTTAAATTCGTTCACTTTAGCTCCTTTTAGAGCCATAATCCACATTATATTAAAATTTTATACTGTCAAAATGACGATTAAGGATAAATTATGTTATATTTTTTTAAATAGTTTGTAAAAATTAATATTTTTTAATTCAATATGATCGCGGCACTCAAAGGAATAATTAGACATAGTGTTTGACTTTTTTATAGGTATTTAATAAATTTTTTAATGGTTTTAACGGGGTGCCATAGTCAATATTTATCCTCCCTACCTTAGCGGCAATCGTGATTATCAGTAATAAATTAGTAAATAAAACAGTATGTGAAAAAATAAGAGAAGAGACGCCTTCGTTTATTAATAATCTAACTGTGTGCTGAATTTCAGATTAAAATTATATTGCGTTTTTGAGAAAAGTCTTACCAAATATGTGAACCTAACCTCAACGAGGTAGGAAGATTTGATGTTTTTGGTAAGATTCTTCTCGAAAACGCAATAATATTTTAATCTAAAATTCAGCACACAGTATGTTTGTCAATAAACGAAGGCGCCTCTTCTCTTATTTTTTCACATACTGTTCTACTTTTTTATTAATTAATCATCAAAAATTGAGTATGGAACCCCCTTAAAGTTTAAGTCTGAGCGTACTTCCGTACGTCCGTACGTCCGTACAGGCAAACTTTTTATTTTTGAACTCTTCTTATATCTCTCTTGGATTTTCGAAAAAATGAATTTTTTTTTAATGAAAGTGATCGCGGAACCACACGGATTAATTAGAAATAGTGTTTAACTTTTTTTATAGGTGTTTAATTACTTTTTTAAATAGTTAACCTCGATTATTTAAAACGATTATTTATTTGTTTATCTCGATCAGTTATAACTGAAGGTAACATTAAGACTGGACATCATCAACAGGAAGGGAATATTTTTTATAAATTCGTAATATGGGTTCCAGTAGATGATGTCCCGTCGCCCTGGAGGTAACTATAGGGACCTGGACATCTTCTACAGGAAGAAATTTTTTTTTTTGATTTCGTATTAGGTCATTCAGTAGATATTGCCCCGATAACTTGGAGGTAACATTACCGACCTGTACATCTTCTACGGAAGAAAACTTTTTTTTTTTGATTTCGTAATAGGTCTTTCAGTAGATGTTGCCCCGGTGACCTGGAGGTAACATTACCGACCTGGACATCTTCTACAGGAAGAAATTTTTTTTTTTATTTCGTAATAGGCCTTTCAGTAGATGTTGTCCCGTTAACCTGGAGGTAACATTAGGGACCTGGACATCATCTACAGGAAGAAAATTTTTTTTTGTACAGGCAGACTTTATTTTTTAACTCTTTTTATCTCTCTTGTATTTTCGAAAAAATGAATTATTTTTAACGAAAGTGATCGCGGAACCACACGGATTAATTAGAAATAATGCTTAACATTTTTATTGGTGTTTAATTACTATTTTAAATGGTTTAACCTCGTTTATTTATTTGTTTATCTCGATCAGTTATAACTGAAGGTAACATGAAGGACTGGACATCATCAACTGGAAGGGAATATTTTTTTTTAATTTCGTAATATGTGTTCCAGTAGATGATGCCGCAATGATCTGGAGGTAACATAAGGGACCTGAATATCATCTACAGGAAGAAATTAATTATTTTTTAAATTTCGTAATGTGCGTTCCAGTAGATAATGCCGCGATGACCTGGAGGTAATAGTAATGACCTGGACATCATCTACAGGAAGAAATTAATTTTTTTTTAATTTTGTTATGAGCTTTCCAGTAGATAATAATAAAAATAATAATAAATAGTAATAAAATAATATAAATAACATAAATACCATAAATATTATAAATACCATAATACATAATAACATAAACTACCTAATATATAAATAAATTATAATTATATATGTATGATCAATATTTAATTATTCGGTTGAGTTTTTATATAAATTAGTTATATATATATAGACAAAAATTATTAAAATATTTATACTATATTTTTTTATTTTATTTTATTTTTTTTGTAAAGCATCCTATATTGATTTTCAATTATTTTGGATTATGTAGAAAGCGTTATGTGAAATTTTACATTAATTATTCAGTTTTTTATTATGGGGTAATTTTTCAATAGTACTTTTTTGTATAGGTTCCATTATTGATTTTCAGTTATCCTGAGATTTTCATACATCGTTTTTAATAAAATTATATAAAACATTACTTCATATACTAGGATAACAGAAACTCATTAACGTATTCTCTACACTGAGAAGAACAATATAATAAATATTAAAATAATCCATAGTAAAAATTACTATATTGTGTAGGAATACTGTGACATTCTAAAAATATGAGAGATTTTGTTACATTTATAATAAATATTACTTTAGATATAGCAATGAATCCAACATCACTTATCAAATATAACTATACATAACACTAACAAAAATTGCTATATTGGAAAGTAGAAATTGTACTATAGTAAAATTTATAAAATAAAGTTTTACAATATTTAATATTTAATGTTATAATCAATCTTACATAAATAGCAAATTTTAATATCAAAATAAGAAAAGTTCTTACATCCTATATAGTGAAATGTATATACTACATATATTAAAATTTGTATAATAAGTATTGTAGAAATATTTTATATACGCGTATACGTTCATTTCTTTTTCAGTATTCAATTGTTTTGAGACGACTTTTTAATTTAAGGCTATTCTAATTACTCCGTTCGTCCAATAGGTGGCGTGTATAAAATTTTCTATTTTTCCAGTTCTTCTCGCAAATGCTCAAAAATGTGTCAATTAGTATATAAGAAACAACAAGATATTTTGTTATTATGCGAAAATGTATCTTCCGTTCAGCGTATTGCAATGATAGCTATTGAAATAATATTTAAGTTTGTGACTAATAAGTGTAATAAAAAAATATATGCGAGAGAATGAAAATTGCGATCAACTGCATAAGAATAGTATATAATTAAATCTCCAAATATTAAATGTTTCTGTAGTACTTAATTGACAAAAGGAATTCCCCTAATATATACATTCTATTTCGAATGAATTAAAAACAAAATATAATTCATTTTTACTTCCTTAAATTCGCATTAAAAAAATACCAGATTGAATAATAAAATTTGCTCACTTATATAATAAAAATTACTATATTGAATATCAAAAATTACGATATTGGATATTATAAGATATTATATCTAAATTTTACTATATAACATAGCAAAAATTATTATATTGCTAAAATGTCACACTTTTCCTATACAATATAGTAATTTTTAATATAGATTATTTTAATATTTATTATAATATTTTTCTCAGTGTATAAATAGTGCTATTACCAAATTACCAAAAACACACAAATTAATAAGTACTGCTAAATAATTAAATCAATTATTTGCAAAGGATGTATACATATTACATGACAATAAAAAATCAATAATAATTCCTTTATGAAAAGTGCTATTGCAATAATAATTAAACTCTATTTCATACAAAAATAATTATTTTTATAGATAATTTATATTTTTTTAATATTATCATTTTAATTCATCGTATAATAATAATAAATTCATTAATTATTATACATATGATAATAAATCTATATGGGTACAATTTAATAAATAATAATTGAATGTAGTTAAATAATAAAATATTTTTTAGTTTAATTTAATATTATCTATTATATAATGATTTTTCATCGAGCGAGCGTAAGCGAGTGAGGATTTTAGCTAGTTGTATTTAATTTTTTATTAAATGTTTTTGCAAAATCGCCCCAACAAACTAAAGTGATCTAAAACATTCATTAAATAAAATTAATGATAATTATAAAATTTTGTATTATTTATTGTAAATATGAAGATTAGATATACTTACGGAAATTTAATTTTGTATTTAGTCATGGACAATTATATGTTGCATTATCTAGAGTTAGAAATAAATATAATTTAAAAATATTATTAGATAAAAGTGCTGTATATACCAAAAAAGAAATGGATAAAGTAACATTTTTAAACAATAAAGAAGAAACGTCAATTAATATATACATAAAGAATGTAGTATATAAAGAAATTTTCAACGCAATTAATTTTTAATAAAGTATATAATAAAACAATTTTTAATAGCAGCGTTTAAACATTACGATATAAGTAAACATTACAATATTTATACATTTTTTGAAAATGATTTCATTTAAACACAATTGTTTACAAAAATTAATAATAATAATAATAATAATAATAATAATAATAATAATAATCCGCGCGGGGTTTCCTGTTCCCGTATGCGGCGCGTCCCCCGGGTGGCGGATGGGGGAAAGCTCGTCACGCTTGCGTGAAGGGTAGAGGTGAAACAAAATAGCCTCCGTGGACCAAACAGTTGAAGAAGGATGATGAGCAAGCGAATGGAATACCTATTACCCCAAGCGGGCAGCTCCAAACAAGGAGTCAATCCCGCCGTCGGTTCCGATCGGGTGAAAGCCCCGGTGGCCGGCGCTGGCCTCACGGATTTTGGGGGAGGCCACCAAGCGCTTCGTTCTACGAACACGTCAGAGGTGGGGCCCTCGAAAGAAAACCCCCAACAGCAGCCGTCGTTACAGATGTTGAGTGTTGCATCCGCAAACAGGTTAAGAAGCGGCAGCGTTACCAGCCTTGGTAGTGCCATCAGTGGCATCTCTGCCTATAGTAAGGAATCTCAAGAGGAGATCGAAATATTCCGCAAGGAATACGAGAAGGTAGAGAAGGCGCAGGAGGACATCGACTCCACTTACGACCATCTAAAGAGCGAACTCCAGGCTATGTTGGCCGCTTGTGCAAAGCAGCCTAACATCTCCATGGTCGTCAAGACAGGGCTGAAGACCGTAGACACTCTTGTACAAGAGTTCTACGGGAAAACCAAGAAGATGTTTTCGGCAGTCGACGATTACAAGTGCCAAGTCGAGGATTATCGAGTTGGTCACGAGAATCGTCGGCGGCCTAAGAGAAGAGGCATCATTGCTAAAGCCGTCATCGCGGCTACAGCTAAGATACAGGCTCAAAAGAGGAGTAGGGAGGGCCCTCAAAGCCCACCCGAGGCCTCTAAAAGCCGTAAGAAGAAGAAACCTCGCAAGGAGGTACCACCACGTGGCACGGACAAGGAACAATCCAAGTCCGCGTCAGTGGCGGGGAAAAAGCCGACAGTCAAGTCGGGACAGGCGCCTCTTGATAGGAGAAAGCGCCAGACGGCGCCGGTATCCACCCTGGTGGTGACTGTCGCGAGGGACCATACGTATGCTGAAGTCTTGGGGAAGCTCCGAAAGGAAGTCAACCCGGACGACAGCGGCGCCCAGGTTCTGAGCGTACGGCCAACAGGGCGGGGAGATGTCCTGCTCCGGCTGGGCAAGAAGACGGACGCAACAGCATTCGCTGAGAAAGTCCGTACGGCTACTAAAGGGATGGGAGAAGTTAGGATCCGAGATCGAAGGGTGACCCTGGAGATCAGAGACCTGGACGCTCTCACAACGAGGGACGAAGTGGTAGCGGCCCTAGATAAAGTTCTCGCGTCTCCGCCTGAGAGCCGAGAGGTGAAGCTTATGGGTCCCAACCGCAATCAACAGAAGACAGCCATCGTGAAGCTGGATCACGAGAGCGCTGACAGGCTGAAGTCGATGCGGCATCTCTGCGTCGGCTTCGTAAGCTGTCGCGTTCGGGATCGAGTCTTGGTCGAGAGGTGCTATCGGTGCCTAGACTTCGGCCACACGAAACGGAATTGTAAGGGAGTGGACAGGCCCTCGTCGTGCTACAAGTGCGGCGAGCCTGGACACAACCTTAAGAATTGCAAGAGCGCTCCCAAATGCTTTCTTTGTCCATCAAAGGATGCTGAGGGAGTGTCTCACGTGGCGGGGTCCGGAGCCTGTGCCACCTTTAGGCGCGCGCTCAATACCGCCCGAAAGGCCGCTTCACGATAAGTGGCAGTCTCAACGTGGGAGGATAGAATAAGGAACGGATGACGCATGTCACAAGACACGCCTCTCAGCTTGAAGTAATGTGAAAAACAGTTCCGGGCTGGGCAGGTGAAAGCGTTGGGTTTGGAGTTTTAGCCGGTAAGAATCCGGCACTGGCGACGAGTGCGGACCCTCGTCGTCGTCTTATGTAAGATTTCTCCAGTTTCCCACGATAAAAAAAAAAAAAAAAAAAAAAAATAATAATAATAATAATAATAATAATAATAATAATAATAATAATAATAATAATAATAATAATAATAATAATAATAATAATAATAATAATAATAATAATAATAATAATAATAATAATAATAATAATAATAATAATAATAATAATAATAATAATAATAATAATCCGCGCGGGGTTTCCTGTTCCCGTATGCGGCGCGTCCCCCGGGTGGCGGATGGGGGAAAGCTCGTCACGCTTGCGTGAAGGGTAGAGGTGAAACAAAATAGCCTCCGTGGACCAAACAGTTGAAGAAGGATGATGAGCAAGCGAATGGAATACCTAATACCCCAAGCGGGCAGCTCCAAACTAGGAGTCAATCCCGCCGTCGGTTCCGATCGGGTGAAAGCCCCGGTGGCCGGCGCTGGCCTCACGGATTTTGGGGGAGGCCACCAAGCGCTTCGTTCTACGAACACGTCAGAGGTGGGGCCCTCGAAAGAAAACCCCCAACAGCAGCCGTCGTTACAGATGTTGAGTGTTGCATCCGCAAACAGGTTAAGAAGCGGCAGCGTTACCAGCCTTGGTAGTGCCATCAGTGGCATCTCTGCCTATAGTAAGGAATCTCAAGAGGAGATCGAAATATTCCGCAAGGAATACGAGAAGGTAGAGAAGGCGCAGGAGGACACCGACTCAACTTACGACCATCTAAAGAACGAACTCCAGGCTATGTTGGCCGCTTGTGCAAAGCAGCCTAACATCTCCATGGTCGTCAAGACAGGGCTGAAGACCGTAGACACTCTTGTACAAGAGTTCTACGGGAAAACCAAAAAGATGTTTTCGGCAGTCGACGATTACAAGTGCCAAGTCGAGGATTATCGAGTTGGTCACGAGAATCGTCGGCGGCCTAAGAGAAGAGGCATTATAGCTAAAGCCGTCTTTACGGCTACAGCTAGAATGCAGGCTCAAAAGAGAAGTAGAGAGGGCCCCCAAAGCCCCCCTGAGGTCTCTAAGAGCCGCAAGAAGAAGAAGCCTCGGAAGGAGGTACCACCACGTGGCACGGACAAGGAGCAATCCAAGTCCGCGTCAGTGGCGGGGAAAAAGCCGACAGTCAAGTCGGGACAGGCGCCTCTTGATAGGAGAAAGCGCCAGATGGCGCCGGTATCCACCCTGGTGGTAACTGTCGCGAGGGACCGTACGTTCGCTGAAGTCTTGGGGAAGCTCCGAAAGGAAGTCAACCCGGACGACAGCGGCGCCCAGGTTCTGAGCGTACGGCCAACAGGGCGGGGAGATGTCCTGCTCCGGCTGGGCAAGAAGACGGACGCAACAGCATTCGCTGAGAAAGTCCGTACGGCTACTAAAGGGATGGGAGAAGTTAGGATCCGAGATCGAAGGGTGACCCTGGAGATCAGAGACCTGGACGCTCTCACAACGAGGGACGAAGTGGTAGCGGCCCTAGATAAAGTTCTCGCGTCTCCGCCTGAGAGCCGAGAGGTGAAGCTTATGGGTCCCAACCGCAATCAACAGAAGACAGCCATCGTGAAGCTGGATCACGAGAGCGCTGACAGGCTGAAGTCGATGCGGCATCTCTGCGTCGGCTTCGTAAGCTGTCGCGTTCGGGATCGAGTCTTGGTCGAGAGGTGCTATCGGTGCCTAGACTTCGGCCACACGAAACGGAATTGTAAGGGAGTGGACAGGTCCTCGTCGTGCTACAAGTGCGGCGAGCCTGGACACAACCTTAAGAATTGCAAGAGCGCTCCCAAATGCTTTCTTTGTCCATCAAAGGATGCTGAGGGAGTGTCTCACGTGGCGGGGTCCGGAGCCTGTGCCACCTTTAGGCGCGCGCTCAATACCGCCCGAAAGGCCGCTTCACGATAAGTGGCAGTCTCAACGTGGGAGGATAGAATAAGGAACGGATGACGCATGTCACAAGACACGCCTCTCAGCTTGAAGTAATGTGAAAAACAGTTCCGGGCTGGGCAGGTGAAAGCGTTGGGTTTGGAGTTTTAGCCGGTAAGAATCCGGCACTGGCGACGAGTGCGGACCCTCGTCGTCGTCTTATGTAAGATTTCTCCAGTTTCCCACGATAAAAAAAAAAAAAAAAAAAAAAAAAAAAAAAAAAAAATAATAATAATAATAATAATAATTGTAATGATAATAGTAATAATAATAGCTATGTTTGGGATAGTACCAAAACTATCAACGATAAATTACATAATCGGAAGAAGACTTTCGGAGGACTAACATACATTCGGACGGGTATTCGGACCGCATAATAAATTCGTCACTAAATCAAATGTTATAAAATTTATAATCAAAAGGCGCTAGATAAAGTTCAAGTGCAATAACAGACCATTTTAAAGGAATATATGCATATACGAATATAAAAATTAAGAAACTTAATTAAATACATATGGATAGCTAACAATCCAAGTCAAAAGATACAATTTTAGGGCCGAAGTAACAGAACGAAGTTTGTATGACATTGTTGGTGCGAGGAATAGGAGGCGAGAAAGGCGCTCAACATAACTAACTAAAATTATTAAATTTGTCTCGTCTCCGTTACGTTTTGTAGCCTGTTTGTGCACGTACGCGGGAACCCTACGCGGATATTTCCGTATCACAGAAAGCGATAGTAAACATTGTAATAGTAATTTACGTATTTCTGATAAAAGCCTTAGCGATTTAGCGCAAGTGCAATACATTGATTCAGGGCCGTAGCCGCTGCGTGTGGCGCTACTGTGTTGGAATTAACGGACGAAATCTTAGAACGATTACGATCGCAGTGTGTGGCGGATCGACGATGGCTCCGCGAGCGAGGGTGACGTTATCTCGGCAGTTAGCAGTGATTAGTTTATCTTCCTGTATTCATTTTTATTATATATTTTTTAATATGTTATTTATTATTTGAAACTAAGAGTTGGTTAAAATGGTTTATTTGGCATCCTACGTTAAGAGATTTCTGTGAAACCATAACATAATTATATTATAATTCACATAGATTAAAGAAAACTTACGTTATCTGAGTTGCCCATGGTGTCGTTGCTGCGACCCGCCTCATTAATCTAGAACATTAAAAATATCTCCTTTTAAACACACGTATTTACTAATTCTAATAAAAAAAAAAATAATAATAATAATAGATTTATTTGGGATAGTAACAAATGCTTTAAAGATAAATTACATAATCGGAAGAACACTTTCGGAGGACTAACATAAATTCGTACGGATATTCAGACTGCATAATAAATACGTTACTTAATCAAATGTTATAAAATTTAGAATCAAAAGTCGATAGATAAAGATCAAGTGAAATCACAGACCATTTTAAAGGAATATATGCATATATGAATATAAAAAATAAGTTACTTAATTAACTACATATGGATAGCTAACAATCCAAGTCAAAAGATACAATTTTAAGGCCGAAATAACAGAACGAAGTCTGTATCAAGTTGTTGGTGCGAGGAATAGGAGGCGAGAAAGGCGCTCAACATTACTAACTAAAATTATTGAATTTGTCTCGTCTCCGCTACGTTTTGTAGCCTGTTTGTGCACGTACGCGGGAACCCTACGCGGATATTTCCGTATCACAGAAAGCGATAGTAAAAATTGTAATAGTAATTTACGTATTTCTGATAAAAGCCTTAATAAGAATTCCGAAAATGTAACTGTAGTGGATAATAACCAACCAGTCGTATTAAAATGAGAAAGAAAACGGCCATTATATCTACAAGATTAAGTTAAAACATTCATTTTTTTTAATTTCTAAGTTTGGGGGCTAAACTTTGCTTAGCATGGCCGAATTTGAAGATTTAGCGCAAGTGCAATACATTGATTCAGTCTGAAGTAATTTTAAATCAAAACAACGAAGGCGAATGAGACAGTTAATAGTATGAAAAAAAATGTTGTAGCCTTACCTTATCATTTTGAATCAGCATGTTTGAAAATGCCTGTAACATTAAAAACAATTTTTATTCCAAGAGCGTAATTTGCACGTAATTATTTATAAACTTGCAGAGTAAAGTAGGCATTTATTCCCGGAGTCGATGTATAATGCCCGAACTTTAGCGAGGAATAAATGGCCTTTACTCCCGAGGTGCATATAAAGTTTTTCACTCTGATATATAATTCTGATTACATTTTTATATAGTTATATTCATTTTCATATAATTGCACACGATATTTTCGTATAATCTTACAGAGTAATATACGCTTTTTTAGGCGATTTAAATTTTGATTTTCCTTGGTGATTTTACAAGCACAAATCCATATTAAAATTTTATATAATTTAATTTTTCACAAAAAAACTGAATTAAAAAAAATGATCACATCGGGAATCCAACCCACGATCGTTATATCCGGAGTTTTATATTTTACCACCGAGCCTTACCGCTATTGTGGTTTCAGTTGTTGGTTCGGATATAACCAACACTTGCATCGAATTATAGAGAATTTATAATCGACTAAAAATAAAGTATCAATCAACTAAAATATTAATCTAAAGTTAATAATCTAGGAGAGTACGAACGAGATACATTTTGCTTCTCTCTACACGATTTACGTCCAAAATAACTATTGAATTTAGATTTTAACTACGTACTGTACAGAGGTGAATGAATAAATAAAATAATTAAATGAATAATTATACTATAATTCGCTTTTATAACATGAAATTTAGACTTACAGGACTGAGCTGCAGCGCTACTTCATTTACTGTCAGATGGTCTCTAGCCTAGAACATTCAAAATATTTTCTATTTAAACAGAATCGTTTACAAAATTTAGTAGTTTTATAATAACCACAATCAAATAAAATCTAAAGTACAGAACAATTGTCAGATTCAGATCTATAAAATATCTTGGCTGGTACTTTACCACCGAGCCATATCGCGATTGGGTTTTTAGGTGTTGGTTCGGATATATCCAACACTTGCATCGAATTATAGAGAATTTATAATCGACTAAAAATAAAGTATCAATCAAATAAAATATTAATCTAAAGTTAATTTAAGAGAGTACGAACGAGATACATGTTGTATCTCTATAGGATGTACGTCCAAAACAACTATTGTTTTTAGATTATTGCTACGTATTTTACAGAGGCGAATGAATAAATAAAATAAGTAAATGAATAATGTTACTTATTTCAAAATAATGCTCGTTTATAAGATATAGATATATATTTAGAAATTAAAAATGTAGATTCAATCTATAAAAATCAATTATTAAAAGTTATTACTTTCGAAGAATTAATAACTGCTCTAAATACTTTTAACGATGATTCAACACCTGGTTACGATAAAATTTCATATAAAATTTCAAAAATGTTACCGGAATTCTAATTAAGAATTTTATTAGATATATATAATGATAGAGTCAGTTCAGGTTTATTTCCAGAACAATGGAACACATACTTTTTTTTTTTTTATTATTATTATTTTAACGTCGCTCTTTTTATGCTTCCAAACCGGTGCTAATCAGCGATGGAGATCATACGATGTCTTGGTGAAGAAAGCACTTGTTGAAAATACATTCGCCAGTGGTGCTTGTATCAATCGGCCGGGGCCGGGAATCGAACCTGGGACCACCAGAGTACGAGCCAATTTCATTGGCTTCATGTTTGTTACAGTGCATAGAAAAAATATTAAATTATAGATTAGTATGGTTCTTAGTTTAGATAGCCTAAGTATTTGTACAAATAAAATACAACAAAGTTTGTTTAAAAACGAAAGTTTAATTGCTTTATTTTTGGATATTAAAGGAGCATTTGATAATGCAATACCTGATATTATTATTCAAGAGAGATATTATTATTTAATAGAGTTTGGTTTACCTAAACAATTAATTACTTCTTATAAAAATTTAATTCATCAAAGAAGATTAATTCCAGTTAATATAACGACTGAAGAAAATGAAATATTTAATGTAAATGTTGGTCTACCTCAGGAATGTTGTTCCATCCCAACACTTTTCTCTATTTATGCTAGTTTTATTTCTCAACTAAATGAAGGTCCATTAGAGTATTCACAATTTGCTGATGATTTGACAGTAACGATTTCAAGTTCAAATATTACAGAAGCATTAAATATAATGGAAAATCAAATCGCTAAACTTCATGACTCGTTAGGAAAAAAAAATTTATTAAAATATGGCACATAAAACAAGGAATTACAATGGCCCTCGAACATAAAAAATTCGACATCTGAACGGAATTACGATCTTAATTATATCCAGAAATATCGCGTTTATGTAAGCAATACCATTATATAATATCTCAAAAGTTGCTTTTTTTTCAAATCCACTTTGTTTTGTTTGTTGTATTGTTCCTTGATTTATAATTAAAAACACAAAACAATGCAACATATAACACAAAATATGGCACATATGACAAGGCATTATACAATGGACCTTGCACATAAAAAATTCGACATCTGTACGAAATTACTCTCTTAATTATATACAGAAATATCATGTTTATTTAAGCTATACCATCATGTAATATCTCAACAGTTGTTTTCATTAAAAGCCCACCATGTTTTGTTTGTTGTATTGTTCCTTGATCTATAATTAAAAACACAGAACAATGCAACGTACAACACAAAATATGGCGCAAATGACAAGGAATTACAATGGACCTCGCACATAAAAAATTCGACATCTGTACGGGATTACGATCTTAATTATATCCAGAAATATCGCGTTTATATAAGCAATACCATCATATAATATCTCAACAGTTGCCTTCATTTAAAACCCACTTTGTTTTGTTTGTTGTATTGTTCCTTGATTTATACTTAAAAACACAGAACAATGCAACATACAACACAAAATATGGCACATAAAACAAGGAATTACAATGGCCCTCGAACATAAAAAATTCGACATCTGTACGGAATTACGATCTTAATTATATCCACAAATATCGCGTTTATGTAAGCAATACCATCATATAATATCTCAAAAGTTGCTTTTTTTCAAACCCACTTTGTTTTGTTTGTTGTATTGTTCCTCGATTTATATTTAAAAACACAGAACAATGCAACATACAACACAAAATATGGCACATATGACAAGGCATTACAATGGACCTTGCACATAAAAAATTCGACATCTGTACGAATTTACTCTCTTAATTATATACAGTAATATTATGTTTATTTAAGCTACACCAAAATGTAATATCTTAACAGTTGTTTTCATTAAAAGCCCACCATGTTTTACATAAAACAAGGAATTACAATGGCCCTCGAACATAAAAAATTCGACATCTGTACGGAATTACGATCTTAATTATATCCAGAAATATCGCGTTTATGTAAGCAATACCATTATATAATATCTCAAAAGTTGCTTTTTTTCAAACCCACTTTGTTTTGTTTGTTGTATTGTTCCTTGATTAATAATTAAAAACACAGAACAATGCAACATACAACACAAAATATGGCACATATGAAAAGGCATTACAATGGACCTTGCACATAAAAAATTCGACATCAGTACGGAATTACTCTCTTAATTATATACAGAAATATCACGTTTATTTAAGCTATACCATCATGCAATATCTCAACAGTTGTTTTCATTAAAAGCCCACCATGTTTTGTTTGTTGTATTGTTCCTTGATCTATAATTAAAAACACAGTACAATGCAACCTACAACACCAAATATGGCACATATGACAAGGAATTACAATGGACATTGCATATAAAAAAATCGTTATCTGTACGGAATTAGGATCTTAATTATATCCACAAATATCGCGTTTATTTAAGCAATACCATCATATAATATCTCAAAAGTTGCTTTTTTTCAAACCCACTTTGTTTTGTTTGTTGTATTGTTCCTTTATTAATAATTAAAAACACAGAACAATGCAACATACAACACAAAATATGGCACAAATAACAAGGAATTACAATGGACCTCGCACATAAAAAATTCGACATCTGTACGGAATTACGATCTTAATTATATCCAGAAATATCGCGTTTATGTAAGCAATACCATTATATAATATCTCAAAAGTTGCTTATTTTCAAACCCACTTTGTTTTGTTTGTTGTATTGTTCCTTGATTAATAATTAAAAACACAGAACAATGCAACATACAACACAAAATATGGCACATATGAAAAGGCATTACAATGGACCTTGCACATAAAAAATTCGACATCTGTACGGAATTACGATCTTAATTATATCCAGAAATATCGCGTTTATATAAGCAATACCATCATATAATATCTCAAAAGTTACTTTTTTTCAAACCCACTTTGTTTTGTTTGTTGTATTGTTCCTTGATTAATAATTAAAAACACAGAACAATGCAACATACAACACAAAATATGGCACAAATGACAAGGAATTACAATGGACCTCGCACATAAAAAATTCGACATCTGTACGGAATTACGATCTTAATTATATCCAGAAATATCGCATTTAAATAAGCAATACCATCATATAATATCTCAACAGTTGCCTTCATTTAAAACCCACTTTGTTTTGTTTGTTGTATTGTTCCTTGATTTATACTTAAAAACACAGAACAATGCAACATACAACACAAAATATGGCACATAAAACAAGGAATTACAATGGCCCTCGAACATAAAAAATTCGACATCTGTACGGAATTACGATCTTAATTATATCCACAAATATCGCGTTTATGTAAGCAATACCATCATATAATATCTCAAATGTTGCTTTTTTTCAAACCCACTTTGTTTTGTTTGTTGTATTGTTCCTCGATTTATATTTAAAAACACAGAACAATGCAACATACAACACAAAATATGGCACATATGACAAGGCATTACAATGGACCTTGCACATAAAAAATTCGACATCTGTACGAATTTACTCTCTTAATTATATACAGTAATATTATGTTTATTTAAGCTACACCAAAATGTAATATCTCAACAGTTGTTTTCATTAAAAGCCCACCATGTTTTACGTAAAACAAGGAATTACAATGGCCCTCGAACATAAAAAATTCGACATCTGTACGGAATTACGATCTTAATTATATCCAGAAATATCGCGTTTATGTAAGCAATACCATTATATAATATCTCAAAAGTTGCTTTTTTTCAAACCCACTTTGTTTTGTTTGTTGTATTGTTCCTTGATTAATAATTAAAAACACAGAACAATGCAACATACAACACAAAATATGGCACATATGAAAAGGCATTACAATGGACCTTGCACATAAAAAATTCGACATCAGTACGGAATTACTCTCTTAATTATATACAGAAATATCACGTTTATTTAAGCTATACCATCATGCAATATCTCAACAGTTGTTTTCATTAAAAGCCCACCATGTTTTGTTTGTTGTATTGTTCCTTGATGTATAATTAAAAACACAGTACAATGCAACCTACAACACCAAATATGGCACATATGACAAGGAATTACAATGGACATTGCATATAAAAAAATCGTTATCTGTACGGAATTAGGACCTTAATTATATCCAGAAATCTCGCGTTTATTTAAGCTATACCATCATGCAATATCTCAACAGTTGTTTTCATTAAAAGCCCACTTTGTTTTGTTTGTTGTATTGTTCCTTTATTAATAATTAAAAACACAGAACAATGCAACATACAACACAAAATATGGCACAAATAACAAGGAATTACAATGGACCTCGCACATAAAAAATTCGACATCTGTACGGAATTACGATCATAATTATATCCAGAAATATCGCGTTTATATAAGCAATACCATCATATAATATCTCAAAAGTTGCTTTTTTTCAAACCCACTTTGTTTTGTTTGTTGTATTGTTCCTTGATTAATAATTAAAAACACAGAACAATGCAACATACAACACAAAATATGGCACAAATGACAAGGAATTACAATGGACCTCGCACATAAAAAATTCGACATCTGTACGGAATTACGATCTTAATTATATCCAGAAATATCGCGTTTAAATAAGCAATACCATCATATAATATCTCAACAGTTGCCTTCATTTAAAACCCACTTTGTTTTGTTTGTTGTATTGTTCCTTGATTTATACTTAAAAACACAGAACAATGCAACATACAACACAAAATATGGCACATAAAACAAGGAATTACAATGGCCCTCGAACATAAAAAATTCGACATCTGTACGGAATTACGATCTTAATTATATCCACAAATATCGCGTTTATGTAAGCAATACCATCATATAATATCTCAAAAGTTGCTTTTTTTCAAACCCACTTTGTTTTATTTGTTGTATTGTTCCTCGATTTATATTTAAAAACACAGAACAATGCAACATACAACACAAAATATGGCACATATGACAAGGCATTACAATGGACCTTGCACATAAAAAATTCGACATCTGTACGAATTTACTCTCTTAATTATATACAGTAATATTATGTTTATTTAAGCTACACCAAAATGTAATATCTCAACAGTTGTTTTCATTAAAAGCCCACCATGTTTTGTTTGTTGCATTGTTCCTTGATCTATAATTAAAAACACAGTACAATGCAACCTACAACACCAAATATGGCACATATGACAAGGAATTACAATGGACATTGCATATAAAAAAATCGTTATCTGTACGGAATTAGGATCTTAATTATATCCAGAAATCTCGCGTTTATTTAAGCTATACCATCATGTAATATCTTAACAGTTGTTTTCATTAAAAGCCCACCATGTTTTGTTTGTTGTATTGTTCCTTGATCTATAATTAAAAACACAGAACAATGAAACATACAACACAAAATATGGCACATATGACAAGGCATTACAATGGACCTTGCACATAAGAAATTCGACATCAGTACGGAATTACTCTCTTAATTATATACAGAAATATCACGTTTATTTAAGCTATACCATCATGCAATATCTCAACAGTTGTTTTCATTAAAAGCCCACTTTGTTTTGTTTGTTGTATTGTTCCTTGATTTATAATTAAAAACACAGAACAATGCAACATACAACACAAAATATGGCGCAAATGACAAGGAATTACAATGGACCTCGCACATAAAAAATTCGACATCTGTACGGTATTACGATCTTAATTATATCCAGAAATATCGCGTTTATATAAGCAATACCATCATATAATATCTCAACAGTTGCCTTCATTTAAAACCCACTTTGTTTTGTTCGTCGTATTGTTCCTTGATTTATACTTAAAAACATAGAACAATGCAATATACAACACAAAATATGGCACATAAAACAAGGAATTACAATGGCCCTCGAACATAAAAAATTCGACATCTGTACGGAATTACGATCTTAATTATATCCAGAAATATCGCGTTTATGTAAGCAATACCATTATATAATATCTCAAAAGTTGCTTTTTTTCAAATCCACTTTGTTTTGTTTGTTGTATTGTTCCTTGATTTATATTTAAAAACACTGAACAATGCAACATACAACACAAAAAATGGCACATATGACAAGGAACTACAATGGACCTTGCACATAAAAAAATTCGACATCTGTACGAAATTACTCTCTTAATTATATACAGAAATATCACGTTTAATTAAGCTATACCATCATGTAATATCTCAACAGTTGTTTTCATTAAAAGCCCACCATGTTTTGTTTGTTGTATTGTTCCTTGATTTATACTTAAAAACACAGAACAATGCAACATACAACACAAAATATGGCACATATGACAAGGCATTACAATGGACCTTGCTCATAAAAAATTCGACATCAGTACGGAATACTCTCTTAATTATATACGGAAATATCACGTTTATTTAAGCTATACCATCATGTAATATCTCAACAGTTGTTTTCATTAAAAGCCCACCATGTTTTGTTTGTTGTATTGTTCCTTGATTTATAATTAAAAACACAAAACAATGCAACATTCAACACAAAATATGGCACATAAAACAAGGAATTACAATGGCCCTCGAACATAAAAAATTCGACATCTGTACGGAATTACTCTCTTAATTATATACAGTAATATTATGTTTATTTAAGCTATACCATCATGTAATATCTCAACAGCTGTTTTCATTAAAATCCCACCATATTTTGTTTGTTGTATTGTTCCTTGATTTATAATTAAAAACACAAAACAATGCAACATACAACACAAAATATGGCACATATTACAAGGCACTATACAATGGACCTTGCACATAAAAAATTCGACATCTGTACGAAATTACTCTCTTAATTATATAGAGTAATATTATGTTTATTTAAGCTATACCATCATGTAATATCTCAACAGCTGTTTTCATTAAAAGCCCACCATGTTTTGTTTGTTGTATTGTTCCTTGATTTATAATTAAAAACACAAAACAATGCACCATACAACACAAAATATGGCACATATTACAAGGCATTATACAATGGACCTTGCACATAAAAAATTAGACATCAGTACGGAATTACTCTCTTAATTATATACAGAAATATCACGTTTATTTAAGCTATACCATCTTGTAATATCTCAACAGTTGCCTTCATTTAAAACCCACTTTGTTTTGTTTGTTGTATTGTTCCTTGATTTATACTTAAAAACACAGAACAATGCAACATACAACACAAAATATGGCACAAATGACAAGGAATTACAATGGATCTCGCACATAAAAAATTCGACATCTGTACGGAATTACGATCTTAATTATATCCAGAAATATCGCGTTTATATAAGCAATACCATCATATAATATCTCAACAGTTGCCTTCATTTAAAACCCACTTTGTTTTGTTTGTTGTATTTTTCCTTGACTTATAATTAAAAACACAGAACAATGCAACATACAACACAAAATATGGCGCAAAGGACAAGGAATTACAATGGACCTCGCACATAAAAAATTCGACATCTTTACGGAATTACGATCTTAATTATATCCAGAAATATCGCGTTTATATAAGCAATACCATCATATAATATCTCAACAGTTGCCTTCATTTAAAACCCACTTTATTTTGTTTGTTGTATTGTTCCTTGATTTATACTTAAAAACATAGAACTATGCAACATACAACACAAAATATGGCACATAAAACAAGGAATTACAATGGCCCTCGAACATAAAAAATTCGACATCTGTACGGAATTACGATCTTAATTATATCCAGAAATATCGCGTTTATATAAGCAATACCATCATATAATATCTCAAAAGTTGCTTTTTTTCAAACCCACTTTGTTTTGTTTGTTGTATTGTTCCTTGATTAATAATTAAAAACACAGAACAATGCAACATACAACACAAAATATGGCACAAATGACAAGGAATTACAATGGACCTCGCACATAAAAAATTCGACATCTGTACGGAATTACGATCTTAATTATATCCAGAAATATCGCGTTTATGTAAGCAATACCATTATATAATATCTCAAAAGTTGCTTTTTTTCAAATCCACTTTGTTTTGTTTGTTGTATTGTTCCTTGATTTATATTTAAAAACACTGAACAATGCAACATACAACACAAAAAATGGCACATATGACAAGGAACTACAATAAACCTTGCACATAAAAAAATTCGACATCTGTACGAAATTACTCTCTTAATTATATACAGAAATATCACGTTTAATTAAGCTATACCATCATGTAATATCTCAACAGTTGTTTTCATTAAAAGCCCACCATGTTTTGTTTGTTGTATTGTTCCTTGATTTATACTTAAAAACACAGAACAATGCAACATACAACACAAAATATGGCACATATGACAAGGCATTACAATGGACCTTGCTCATAAAAAATTCGACATCAGTACGGAATACTCTCTTAATTATATACAGAAATATCACGTTTATTTAAGCTATACCATCATGTAATATCTCAACAGTTGTTTTCATTAAAAGCCCACCATGTTTTGTTTGTTGTATTGTTCCTTGATTTATAATTAAAAACACAGAACAATGCAACATACAACACAAAATATGGCACATATGAAAAGGCATTACAATGGACCTTGCACATAAAAAATTCGACATCTGTACGGAATTACGATCTTAATTATATCCACAAATATCGCGTTTATGTAAGCAATACCATTATATAATATCTCAAAAGTTGCCTTCATTTAAAACCCACTTTGTTTTGTTTGTTGTATTTTTCCTTGACTTATAATTAAAAACACAGAACAATGCAACATACAACACAAAATATGGCGCAAAGGACAAGGAATTACAATGGACCTCGCACATAAAAAATTCGACATCTTTACGGAATTACGATCTTAATTATATCCAGAAATATCGCGTTTATATAAGCAATACCATCATATAATATCTCAACAGTTGCCTTCATTTAAAACCCACTTTATTTTGTTTGTTGTATTGTTCCTTGATTTATACTTAAAAACATAGAACTATGCAACATACAACACAAAATATGGCACATAAAACAAGGAATTACAATGGCCCTCGAACATAAAAAATTCGACATCTGTACGGAATTACGATCTTAATTATATCCAGAAATATCGCGTTTATGTAAGCAATACCATTATATAATATCTCAAAAGTTGCTTTTTTTCAAATCCACTTTGTTTTGTTTGTTGTATTGTTCCTTGATTTATAATTAAAAACACAAAACAATGCAACATGCAACACAAAATATGGCACATATTACAAGGCACTATACAATGGACCTTGCACATAAAAAATTCGACATCTGTACGAAATTACTCTCTTAATTATATACAGTAATATTATGTTTATTTAAGCTATACCATCATGTAATATCTCAACAGCTGTTTTCATTAAAATCCCACCATGTTTTGTTTGTTGTATTGTTCCTTGATTTATAATTAAAAACACAAAACAATGCAACATACAACACAAAATATGGCACATAAAACAAGGAATTACAATGGCCCTCGAACATAAAAAATTCGACATCTGTACGGAATTACGATCTTAATTATATCCAGAAATATCGCGTTTATATAAGCAATACCATCATATAATATCTCAAAAGTTGCTTTTTTTCAAACCCACTTTGTTTTGTTTGTTGTATTGTTCCTTGATTAATAATTAAAAACACAGAACAATGCAACATACAACACAATATATGGCACAAATGACAAGGAATTACAATGGACCTCGCACATAAAAAATTCGACATCTGTACGGAATTACGATCTTAATTATATCCAGAAATATCGCGTTTATGTAAGCAATACCATTATATAATATCTCAAAAGTTGCTTTTTTTCAAATCCACTTTGTTTTGTTTGTTGTATTGTTCCTTGATTTATATTTAAAAACACTGAACAATGCAACATACAACACAAAAAATGGCACATATGACAAGGAACTACAATGGACCTTGCACATAAAAAAATTCGACATCTGTACGAAATTACTCTCTTAATTATATACAGAAATATCACGTTTAATTAAGCTATACCATCATGTAATATCTCAACAGTTGTTTTCATTAAAAGCCCACCATGTTTTGTTTGTTGTATTGTTCCTTGATTTATACTTAAAAACACAGAACAATGCAACATACAACACAAAATATGGCACATATGACAAGGCATTACAATGGACCTTGCTCATAAAAAATTCGACATCAGTACGGAATACTCTCTTAATTATATACAGAAATATCACGTTTATTTAAGCTATACCATCATGTAATATCTCAACAGTTGTTTTCATTAAAAGCCCACCATGTTTTGTTTGTTGTATTGTTCCTTGATTTATAATTAAAAACACAGAACAATGCAACATACAACACAAAATATGGCACATATGAAAAGGCATTACAATGGACCTTGCACATAAAAAATTCGACATCTGTACGGAATTACGATCTTAATTATATCCAGAAATATCGCGTTTATATAAGCAATACCATCATATAATATCTCAAAAGTTACTTTTTTTCAAACCCACTTTGTTTTGTTTGTTGTATTGTTCCTTGATTAATAATTAAAAACACAGAACAATGCAACATACAACACAAAATATGGCACAAATGACAAGGAATTACAATGGACCTCGCACATAAAAAATTCGACATCTGTACGGAATTACGATCTTAATTATATAGAGTAATATTATGTTTATTTAAGCTATACCATCATGTAATATCTCAACAGCTGTTTTCATTAAAAGCCCACCATGTTTTGTTTGTTGTATTGTTCCTTGATTTATAATTAAAAACACAAAACAATGCACCATACAACACAAAATATGGCACATATTACAAGGCATTATACAATGGACCTTGCACATAAAAAATTAGACATCAGTACGGAATTACTCTCTTAATTATATACGGAAATATCACGTTTATTTAAGCTATACCATTTTGTAATATCTCAACAGTTGCCTTCATTTAAAACCCACTTTGTTTTGTTTGTCGTATTGTTCCTTGATTTATAATTAAAAACACAAAACAATGCAACATGCAACACAAAATATGGCACATATTACAAGGAATTACAATGGACCTCGCACATAAAAAATTCGACATCTGTACGGAATTACGATCTTAATTATATCCAGAAATATCGCGTTTAAATAAGCAATACCATCATATCATATCTCAACAGTTGCCTTCATTTAAAACCCACTTTGTTTTGTTTGTTGTATTGTTCCTTGATTAATAATTAAAAACACAGAACAATGCAACATACAACACAAAATATGGCACAAATGACAAGGAATTACAATGGACCTCGCACATAAAAAATTCGACATCTGTACGGAATTACGATCTTAATTATATCCAGAAATATCGCGTTTAAATAAGCAATACCATCATATAATATCTCAACAGTTGCCTTCATTTAAAACCCACTTTGTTTTGTTTGTTGTATTGTTCCTTGATTAATAATTAAAAACACAGAACAATGCAACATACAACACAAAATATGGCACAAATGACAAGGAATTACAATGGACCTCGCACATAAAAAATTCGACATCTGTACGGAATTACGATCTTAATTATATCCAGAAATATCGCGTTTAAATAAGCAATACCATCATATAATATCTCAACAGTTGCCTTCATTTAAAACCCACTTTGTTTTGTTTGTTGTATTGTTCCTTGATTTATACTTAAAAACACAGAACAATGCAACATACAACACAAAATATGGCACATAAAACAAGGAATTACAATGGCCCTCGAACATAAAAAATTCGACATCTGTACGGAATTACGATCTTAATTATATCCACAAATATCGCGTTTATGTAAGCAATACCATTATATAATATCTCAAAAGTTGCTTTTTTTCAAATCCACTTTGTTTTGTTTGTTGTATTGTTCCTTGATTTATATTTAAAAACACAGAACAATGCAACATACAACACAAAATATGGCACAAATGACAAGGAATTACAATGGACCTCGCACATAAAAAATTCGACATCTGTACGGAATTACGATCTTAATTATATCCAGAAATATCGCGTTTATATAAGCAATACCATCATATAATATCTCAACAGTTGCCTTCATTTAAAACCCACTTTGTTTTGTTTGTTGTATTGTTCCTTGATTTATACTTAAAAACACAGAACAATGCAACATACAACACAAAATATGGCACATAAAACAAGGAATTACAATGGCCCTCGAACATAAAAAATTCGACATCTGTACGGAATTACGATCTTAATTATATCCACAAATATCGCGTATATGTAAGCAATACCATTATATAATATCTCAAAAGTTGCTTTTTTTCAAATCCACTTTGTTTTGTTTGTTGTATTGTTCCTTGATTTATAATTAAAAACACAAAACAATGCAACATGCAACACAAAATATGGCACATATTACAAGGCACTATACAATGGACCTTGCACATAAAAAATTCGACATCTGTACGAAATTACTCTCTTAATTATATACAGTAATATTATGTTTATTTAAGCTATACCATCATGTAATATCTCAACAGCTGTTTTCATTAAAATCCCACCATATTTTGTTTGTTGTATTGTTCCTTGATTTATAATTAAAAACACAAAACAATGCAACATACAACACAAAATATGGCACATATTACAAGGCACTATACAATGGACCTTGCACATAAAAAATTCGACATCTGTACGAAATTACTCTCTTAATTATATAGAGTAATATTATGTTTATTTAAGCTATACCATCATGTAATATCTCAACAGCTGTTTTCATTAAAAGCCCACCATGTTTTGTTTGTTGTATTGTTCCTTGATTTATAATTAAAAACACAAAACAATGCACCATACAACACAAAATATGGCACATATTACAAGGCATTATACAATGGACCTTGCACATAAAAAATTAGACATCAGTACGGAATTACTCTCTTAATTATATACAGAAATATCACGTTTATTTAAGCTATACCATCTTGTAATATCTCAACAGTTGCCTTCATTTAAAACCCACTTTGTTTTGTTTGTTGTATTGTTCCTAGATTTATACTTAAAAACACAGAACAATGCAACATACAACACAAAATATGGCACAAATGACAAGGAATTACAATGGACCTCGCACATAAAAAATTCGACATCTGTACGGAATTACGATCTTAATTATATCCAGAAATATCGCGTTTATATAAGCAATACCATCATATAATATCTCAACAGTTGCCTTCATTTAAAACCCACTTTGTTTTGTTTGTTGTATTGTTCCTTGACTTATAATTAAAAACACAGAACAATGCAACATACAACACAAAATATGGCGCAAAGGACAAGGAATTACAATGGACCTCGCACATAAAAAATTCGACATCTTTACGGAATTACGATCTTAATTATATCCAGAAATATCGCGTTTATATAAGCAATACCATCATATAATATCTCAACAGTTGCCTTTATTTAAAACCCACTTTATTTTGTTTGTTGTATTGTTCCTTGATTTATACTTAAAAACATAGAACTATGCAACATACAACACAAAATATGGCACATAAAACAAGGAATTACAATGGCCCTCGAACATAAAAAATTCGACATCTGTACGGAATTACGATCTTAATTATATCCAGAAATATCGCGTTTATGTAAGCAATACCATTATATAATATCTCAAAAGTTGCTTTTTTTCAAATCCACTTTGTTTTGTTTGTTGTATTGTTCCTTGATTTATAATTAAAAACACAAAACAATGCAACATGCAACACAAAATATGGCACATATTACAAGGCACTATACAATGGACCTTGCACATAAAAAATTCGACATCTGTACGAAATTACTCTCTTAATTATATACAGTAATATTATGTTTATTTAAGCTATACCATCATGTAATATCTCAACAGCTGTTTTCATTAAAATCCCACCATGTTTTGTTTGTTGTATTGTTCCTTGATTTATAATTAAAAACACAAAACAATGCAACATACAACACAAAATATGGCACATAAAACAAGGAATTACAATGGCCCTCGAACATAAAAAATTCGACATCTGTACGGAATTACGATCTTAATTATATCCAGAAATATCGCGTTTAAATAAGCAATACCATCATATAATATCTCAACAGTTGCCTTCATTTAAAACCCACTTTGTTTTGTTTGTTGTATTGTTCCTTGATTTGTACTTAAAAACACAGAACAATGCAACATACAACACAAAAAATGGCACATATGACAAGGAACTACAATGGACCTTGCACATAAAAAAATTCGACATCTGTACGAAATTACTCTCTTAATTATATACAGAAATATCACGTTTAATTAAGCTATACCATCATGTAATATCTCAACAGTTGTTTTCATTAAAAGCCCACAATGTTTTGTTTGTTGTATTGTTCCTTGATTTATACTTAAAAACACAGAACAATGCAACATACAACACAAAATATGGCACATATGACAAGGCATTACAATGGACCTTGCTCATAAAAAATTCGACATCAGTACGGAATACTCTCTTAATTATATACAGAAATATCACGTTTATTTATGCTATACCATCATGTAATATCTCAACAGTTGTTTTCATTAAAAGCGCACCATGTTTTGTTTGTTGTATTGTTCCTTGATTTATAATTAAAAACACAAAACAATGCAACATACAACACAAAATATGGCACATATTACAAGGCACTATACAATGGACCTTGCACATAAAAAATTCGACATCTGTACGAAATTACTCTCTTAATTATATAGAGTAATATTATGTTTATTTAAGCTATACCATCATGTAATATCTCAACAGCTGTTTTCATTAAAAGCCCACCATGTTTTGTTTGTTGTATTGTTCCTTGATTTATAATTAAAAACACAAAACAATGCACCATACAACACAAAATATGGCACATATTACAAGGCATTATACAATGGACCTTGCACATAAAAAATTAGACATCAGTACGGAATTACTCTCTTAATTATATACAGAAATATCACGTTTATTTAAGCTATACCATCTTGTAATATCTCAACAGTTGCCTTCATTTAAAACCCACTTTGTTTTGTTTGTTGTATTGTTCCTTGATTTATACTTAAAAACACAGAACAATGCAACATACAACACAAAATATGGCACAAATGACAAGGAATTACAATGGACCTCGCACATAAAAAATTCGACATCTGTACGGAATTACGATCTTAATTATATCCAGAAATATCGCGTTTATATAAGCAATACCATCATATAATATCTCAACAGTTGCCTTCATTTAAAACCCACTTTGTTTTGTTTGTTGTATTTTTCCTTGACTTATAATTAAAAACACAGAACAATGCAACATACAACACAAAATATGGCGCAAAGGACAAGGAATTACAATGGACCTCGCACATAAAAAATTCGACATCTTTACGGAATTACAATCTTAATTATATCCAGAAATATCGCGTTTATATAAGCAATACCATCATATAATATCTCAACAGTTGCCTTCATTTAAAACCCACTTTATTTTGTTTGTTGTATTGTTCCTTGATTTATACTTAAAAACATAGAACTATGCAACATACAACACAAAATATGGCACATAAAACAAGGAATTACAATGGCCCTCGAACATAAAAAATTCGACATCTGTACGGAATTACGATCTTAATTATATCCAGAAATATCGCGTTTATGTAAGCAATACCATTATATAATATCTCAAAAGTTGCTTTTTTTCAAATCCACTTTGTTTTGTTTGTTGTATTGTTCCTTGATTTATAATTAAAAACACAAAACAATGCAACATGCAACACAAAATATGGCACATATTACAAGGCACTATACAATGGACCTTGCACATAAAAAATTCGACATCTGTACGAAATTACTCTCTTAATTATATACAGTAATATTATGTTTATTTAAGCTATACCATCATGTAAAATCTCAACAGCTGTTTTCATTAAAATCCCACCATGTTTTGTTTGTTGTATTGTTCCTTGATTTATAATTAAAAACACAAAACAATGCAACATACAACACAAAATATGGCACATAAAACAAGGAATTACAATGGCCCTCGAACATAAAAAATTCGACATCTGTACGGAATTACGATCTTAATTATATCCAGAAATATCGCGTTTATATAAGCAATACCATCATATAATATCTCAACAGTTGCCTTCATTTAAAACCCACTTTGTTTTGTTTGTTGTATTGTTCCTTGATTTATATTTAAAAACACTGAACAATGCAACATACAACACAAAAAATGGCACATATGACAAGGAACTACAATGGACCTTGCACATAAAAAAATTCGACATCTGTACGAAATTACTCTCTTAATTATATACAGAAATATCACGTTTAATTAAGCTATACCATCATGTAATATCTCAACAGTTGTTTTCATTAAAAGCCCACCATGTTTTGTTTGTTGTATTGTTCCTTGATTTATACTTAAAAACACAGAACAATGCAACATACAACACAAAATATGGCACATATGACAAGGCATTACAATGGACCTTGCTCATAAAAAATTCGACATCAGTACGGAATACTCTCTTAATTATATACAGAAATATCACGTTTATTTAAGCTATACCATCATGTAATATCTCAACAGTTGTTTTCATTAAAAGCCCACCATGTTTTGTTTGTTGTATTGTTCCTTGATTTATAATTAAAAACACAGAACAATGCAACATACAACACAAAATATGGCACATATGAAAAGGCATTACAATGGACCTTGCACATAAAAAATTCGACATCTGTACGGAATTACGATCTTAATTATATCCAGAAATATCGCGTTTATATAAGCAATACCATCATATAATATCTCAAAAGTTACTTTTTTTCAAACCCACTTTGTTTTGTTTGTTGTATTGTTCCTTGATTAATAATTAAAAACACAGAACAATGCAACATACAACACAAAATATGGCACAAATGACAAGGAATTACAATGGACCTCGCACATAAAAAATTCGACATCTGTACGGAATTACGATCTTAATTATATCCAGAAATATCGCGTTTAAATAAGCAATACCATCATATAATATCTCAACAGTTGCCTTCATTTAAAACCCACTTTGTTTTGTTTGTTGTATTGTTCCTTGATTAATAATTAAAAACACAGAACAATGCAACATACAACACAAAATATGGCACAAATGACAAGGAATTACAATGGACCTCGCACATAAAAAATTCGACATCTGTACGGAATTACGATCTTAATTATATCCAGAAATATCGCGTTTAAATAAGCAATACCATCATATAATATCTCAACAGTTGCCTTCATTTAAAACCCACTTTGTTTTGTTTGTTGTATTGTTCCTTGATTTATACTTAAAAACACAGAACAATGCAACATACAACACAAAATATGGCACATAAAACAAGGAATTACAATGGCCCTCGAACATAAAAAATTCGACATCTGTACGGAATTACGATCTTAATTATATCCACAAATATCGCGTTTATGTAAGCAATACCATTATATAATATCTCAAAAGTTGCTTTTTTTCAAATCCACTTTGTTTTGTTTGTTGTATTGTTCCTTGATTTATATTTAAAAACACAGAACAATGCAACATACAACACAAAATATGGCACAAATGACAAGGAATTACAATGGACCTCGCACATAAAAAATTCGACATCTGTACGGAATTACGATCTTAATTATATCCAGAAATATCGCGTTTATATAAGCAATACCATCATATAATATCTCAACAGTTGCCTTCATTTAAAACCCACTTTGTTTTGTTTGTTGTATTGTTCCTTGATTTATACTTAAAAACACAGAACAATGCAACATACAACACAAAATATGGCACATAAAACAAGGAATTACAATGGCCCTCGAACATAAAAAATTCGACATCTGTACGGAATTACGATCTTAATTATATCCACAAATATCGCGTTTATGTAAGCAATACCATTATATAATATCTCAAAAGTTGCTTTTTTTCAAATCCACTTTGTTTTGTTTGTTGTATTGTTCCTTGATTTATACTTAAAAACACAGAACAATGCAACATACAACACAAAAATTGGCACATATGACAAGGAACTACAATGGACCTTGCACATAAAAAAATTCGACATCTGTACGGAATTACGATCTTAATTATATCCAGAAATATCGCGTTTAAATAAGCAATAACATCATATAATATCTCAACAGTTGCCTTCATTTAAAACCCACTTTGTTTTGTTTGTTGTATTGTTCCTTGATTTATACTTAAAAACACAGAACAATGCAACATACAACACAAAATATGGCACATAAAACAAGGAATTACAATGGCCCTCGAACATAAAAAATTCGACATCTGTACGGAATTACGATCTTAATTATATCCAGAAATATCGCGTTTATATAAGCAATACCATCATATAATATCTCAACAGTTGCCTTCATTTAAAACCCACTTTGTTTTGTTTGTTGTATTGTTCCTTGATTTATACTTAAAAACACAGAACAATGCAATATACAACACAAAATATGGCACATAAAACAAGGAATTACAATGGCCCTCGAACATAAAAAATTCGACATCTGTACGGAATTACGATCTTAATTATATCCAGAAATATCGCGTTTAAATAAGCAATAACATCATATAATATCTCAACAGTTGCCTTCATTTAAAACCCACTTTGTTTTGTTTGTTGTATTGTTCCTTGATTTATACTTAAAAACACAGAACAATGCAACATACAACACAAAATATGGCACATATGACAAGGCATTACAATGACCCTCGAACATAAAAAATTCGACATCTGTACGGAATTACGATCTTAATTATATCCAGAAATATCGCGTTTATCTAAGCAATACCATTATATAATATCTCAAATGTTGCTTTTTTTCAAATCCACTTTGTTTTGTTTGTTGTATTGTTCCTTGATTTATATTTAAAAACACAGAACAATGCAACATACAACACAAAAAATGGCACATATGACAAGGAACTACAATGGACCTTGCACATAAAAAATTCGACATCTGTACGGAATTACGATCGTAATTATATCCAGAAATATCGCGTTTATATAAGCAATACCATCATATAATATCTCAACAGTTGCCTTCATTTAAAACCCACTTTGTTTTGTTTGTTGTATTGTTCCTTGATTTATACTTAAAAACACAGAACAATGCAACATACAACACAAAATATGGCACATAAAACAAGGAATTACAATGGCCCTCGAACATAAAAAATTCGACATCTTTACGGAAATACGATCTTAATTATATCCAGAAATATCGCGTTTATATAAGCAATACCATCATATAATATCTCAACAGTTGCCTTCATTTAAAACCCACTTTATTTTGTTTGTTGTATTGTTCCTTGATTTATACTTAAAAACACAGAACAATGCAACATACAACACAAAATATGGCACAAATGACAAGGAATTACAATGGCCCTCGAACATAAAAAATTCGACATCTGTACGGAATTACGATCTTAATTATATCCAGAAATATCGCGTTTATGTAAGCAATACCATTATATAATATCTCAAAAGTTGCTTTTTTTCAAATCCACTTTGTTTTGTTTGTTGTATTGTTCCTTGATTTATAATTAAAAACACAAAACAATGCAACATGCAACACAAAATATGGCACATATTACAAGGCACTATACAATGGACCTTGCACATAAAAAATTCGACATCTGTACGAAATTACTCTCTTAATTATATACAGTAATATTATGTTTATTTAAGCTATACCATCATTTAATATCTCAACAGCTGTTTTCATTAAAATCCCACCATGTTTTGTTTGTTGTATTGTTCCTTGATTTATAATTAAAAACACAAAACAATGCAACATACAACCCCGTTGAAAAATTTCCTATTGATTCAGTATTGATTCTGTGATGAAATCATTATGGAATTAATAAAAAATAGCTACTGATATTGATCAAAATCAAGTCTGACTCAGTAGTAAGTTCTCACCAAAACGCAAAACTGATTTCTTACTGAATTATTACAAAATCAGTAATGAATCAATGTTGTATCATTATGGAATCAGTACTGTATCAATTTTGAAATTATTCAATTGAAGAAGGGCAATGTGCCCTTAAAAATTCAGTATTCACTCAATTCAGAATCAGTGTCAAATCAATACCCTGTTTAAAAAATTCACACTGATTCAGTACTGATTTCTCTAAAAAATAAATAAAATAAATTTTTTTAGATAATTCTCTAAAAAAAATTAGGTAAAAACAAATAAAATTCTCAAAAAAACATTAAATAAATAAAAAAAAAGTATTACACATTTTTCTGTTTATGTTAGTTATTCACCCATCCACTTATTAACCGCGGTCAATGCTGCTTAACTTTCATTATCTATCATTTCTCAGTCTATTCTCAATGCTACATTCACAAACAGTTACAAAGATAATAAAAACATATTTGTAGACATTTCAAAAAGCCCAGCTAGATATTATTTTAATGGTATTAATTTTAATGGAATAAACATATTTTTAAACAAATATATAGTAATATAAGTAGTAAGGGTACCTTATAGCGCGCCGACATGGGCGTGGCCTAACAACAATGGTGTCTGGCGCGAACAATGGGAACAATGGGATTGTCTAGCGCGAACAATGGGAACAATGGGAACAATGGGAACAATGGGAACAATGGGAACAATGGGGAACAATGGGTTGTCTAGCACGTACAATGGGGTTGTCTAGCGTGGACAATGGGGTGTCTACCCCGGTGGTGACGTCACGGTGGGGGCCCGCGCGTGCCAGAGAGGGAGTGAGAGGGAAAGAGGGAGAGAGAGAGAGAGAGAGCGAAGCTCTCTCTCTCTCTCTCTCTCTCTCGTACTTATGTATAGGTAGGGTGGAACGTACTCTGTGACGTCACAGCGGGCCCCGTCGGAGTACATTGGTGCGAGAGAGAGAGGTAGAGGGAGTGCGCGCGCAGCGCGTCTCTCTCGTGCTGAGGTTGCTCCGGCGTCATAGACGCCCCGATGCAGTGCGTGGGTGTGAGAGAGAGAGGTAGAGGGAGTGCGCGCGCAGTGCGTCTCTCTCTCGTACTGAGAGTGTTCTGACGCTACAGCGGGGCCGGAGGCCCGCGCGTGTATGTGTGAGAGAGAGAGCAAGAGGGGTTGCGCGCGCAGTGCGTCTCTTGCAGTAAGAAGAGTGACGCATGTAAGAGAGAGAGAGAGAGCACTACTGCGCGTACCCACGCTCTCTTCCTCTACCTCTCTCTCTCGCACTCACGCAGAAATACTGATGATGCGCTAGGGTATTCTGACGCCGTGTTATAATAGCTGACCCAGAGCGTCTATGTTGGTGTGAGAGAGAGAGAGAGTGTGTGTGTATACAGTATGCGTATAGACTTATATTTAGCATGGTACGAATGGAATTTGGAGGTGAGAGGGCTAAATAATTAAATGTACGTAATTTGTAGATAAATTCCCAGATGTTTATTCAAGTATTATAATATAAAAGGAGAGAACGAGACATAGAATGAATAATTACGCACGCAGAGATATACATATAGATGATTATACAATACATAAAATTAAAACTAGATTTGACACTCGGTTAATATTAAGTATAAGAGTAGCTTAAGAATAGACGCAAAGACACTCACACACATTTTATTATACGAAACTTATAAATAGACAGTGATTCCGGTTGACCTGATAAAACTTATAGTAATTCACACACTTAGATATAGAGTAAATAAGAGTAAAATTATACGTGTTTTGCATTCGGTTAAATATATATTACGTTAATAATAGAAACTTACACCTAATGTACCTGTTTATATATTATAATTAAAATTATTATTATTATTATTATTATGTATTCTTTTACATGTTTGCAAATGAGTTATACAATGAACATTCTTCTTACAATTATTATTATAATGAAAATTATTGTTGATATTCTTATAAAATAATTTTAAATTTAATTTATCGTTGTATGCAGTATCGTCGGTGAACAATCTCCAAAAACTGTCCATGCAATGACCGTGAGACATGTGATGAATGAAATTAACGCAATACTGACCACACAGGATAGAAGCGAAATCTTGTAGCTGCTTAGGACTCCAGGTGTAAACCTTACAGTTTCTTCGGAGACATTGAATATGTTGTGGTACGGTGGGTGGTCGACCGAAACTGTCAAAGAAGTATCCGATTCCGCGTTTATCGATGTAGATGGCCAGCCAATGCTCACCGGGTTTTCGGTGGTCCTCATTGTTAACAACAATTGCAGTCGGCTTCGTCAGAATCTGAGGAATCTTGTCCGCAGGGTACACTCCCACTGTCTGCAGAGGCAAAATTTTTATTGCGTTGAGTATTTGCAACGTGTTCATGCTTTGCAGCGGCTTCCTCCTCCTCGCGTACTATGTCGTATAAATGATCGGCATCGATCGTATCTTGGGAGATTGTGGAAATACTTGTGTTGCTAGCATCTATAGGAGTTGAGTATGCAGTACAAGTTACGGTTATCGGAGTGCTCTGTCTTGATTTGGTTGGTGTTGGCGTTTTTTGTCGTGGTTTCCCAGACGGTGTTCCTTGTCTCGTAGACGCAATAATTGTATGTCGTCTTTTGTCCTTGTTGATGTCCTCTTTTTCCGTTTCCTTCTTTTTTTCTTTTGGATCGTTAATACAAAGTTATAATTTTTAATACAAAGTTATAATTTCTTCGACAAGTGTCGCGATAGCACGGTAAGCTGTAGACTACACGGAACAAACTCTGTGAATAAACTGAAAATTCTCGCTGGAAAATTCGGTTATATACATTTTTCCTAATGAACATACTGTATGTTTTGTAATATTAGACGAAGTAATAAAACATTAAATAAAGTAATAAAAACATTTTTCTCATTTTTTCTCTTAGTACAACCGTTTAATATTTTTCTAAACTTCTATATAGCAGTTATAAAAATACATATTATTTCGGTATATTTCATGAAAATTTAGTTCTTAATGTTTAGTTAATGAATATTTTCATATCTACTTGCATTTCATTAAAAAGCCCTTAGTGATGAGTGTAAAAAGTTCTAACGATTCTTTGAGCGTGCTTCACCAACTGATGAGTAGAA